>PVKC010013211.1:0-22993 GCA_004027635.1 Crocidura indochinensis
CTGTGATCAGTGCCAAAGGGCATGGGCAAGTGACGTCAGAAGGTGGTTCTGGGACAGGTAAATGATGCTGTGATTCAAAAAAAAATCTTTTGTGTGCTGCAGAAACACTAATGTTCCTAAATGAATGATATTTAGTCACAAAAACTAATATTGTATAATATTGTATTATGCAGGGCTGTTCTATGATTTAAAAAATGATGTTTTTTGTGTTGTTTATTGATGAAATCCCTTTTAGTGGATGTCCCATATTTAAAAAAATATTACTTTATTTTTAGCACGGTGGTTACAAATTTGTTTACTGTTCAATTTACATCATACAATGTATACCATCCTTTGCCAATGCATCATTTCCATCACCATCATCAAATGTCTCCCATTTCCCCAACCCTGCCTTGTCAAGCAAATTGTTTCTCTCTCACTCTCTCTCCCTCCATGCTCATCCTCTATTCTTTTTGACTTTGTGGTTTTCATTGATATTAATGGAGGGGCTTCTTCCCTGTAGTTTTCCCCTTTCAGTGTGAGTTCTTGTCCAGAACAATCATTTCCAACAAACATTGTCCTGTTAAACAATACTCTACACTCACCACTCTTGGTGGTAAACATTCTTTTTTTTTTTTTTTTTTTTTTTGGTTTTTGGGTCACACCCGGCAGTGCTCAGGGGTTACTCCTGGCTCCATGCTCAGAAATTGCTCCTGACAGGCACGGGGGACCATATGTGGCACCAGGATTTGAACCGATGACCTTTTGCATGAAAGGCAAATGCCTTACCTCCGTGCTATCTCCCGGTCCCAGTGGTAAACATTTTATGCAAAGCTGCACCTCCTGACATTAGTCTCATTGTCTCTGTGTATCATTATCATATTATCTCTTGTTTTTCTTATATCTCACAAATGATAGAGTAGTGTATGTCTCCTCTTGTTTATTTGAATGCTTTTAAATATCCTGGGTAGGACCGAGTTCTTTTCTCTTTGCCTTTCTTTAGATTTCCTTCAACAGTTGGCTATATAAGTTTGAAAAACACTAGTATAAAATGTTACTTTGCATGTCACTTCTTTGCTCTAGAAAAGAACCTTTAAAACTAGATCAGGAATGGGAGAAGTAGTACAGCTGGTATGGATCCTAGCATGTACTGTTTGAACCACTATGATTCCCTGTGTGTGATCATATCTTATTGTTATTTTGATTTGTATCTCCATGATTACAAGTGATGTAAAGAATTTTTTCATGTGTTTTTGGCCATATGTATTTCCTCCTTGAGAAAATATCTGTTATTCTTTCCCCATATTTGGATTCATTTAGATATTTTTCTTCTAAGAACAATACTTTATATAATATATGGTTACTCCTGGCTTTGTGCTCAGAAATTGTTCCTGGCAGGCACGGGGAACCATATGGCATGATGGATCTCGGACCACCATCCTTCCTGTATTGGCTGCTTGCTAGGCAAATGCCCTACTGCAGTGCTAACTCCCCAGCCCAACCACAGTATCTCTAGTCACTCATCTGTTCTTGGGCATCTTGTTTGTTTTCAAATTCTGGCTATTATAGATATCAATGTGCTGAATATAGGTGTGCTGACAACAGTTTTATATTGGGTGTCACTTCCCACTTAAAGAAAGCACTCACCAGACGTGGCCTTTTGCCTTCCTGGTGCAAGTGCTTTCCTTCAAAGGAACTATTTTGCCAAAAAGGTCTGCTTAGAGAAGTCAATCTTTTGACCCTTTGCTTGGATATTGGCTGAAATTCCAACATACCATGACTCTGCACTCTCTCTCTACAGACAAAGGAAGAACAGTATCAAAAACCGCCAAAAGTTTCCCACTGGCTAGTCTATTTGTCAATCTTACTTCTAGCATCACCTTGGCGCCACTATCTTTTTTTTATAAGTCTAGCTTTTGATGGTAACAATTATCTCCATTTCCCCAAAAACACCTCCACCTCCAATCTCCAGCTAAGTTCTTTCTCACATGTAGGATGGTCTTTTAATATGCAAATTTTAGGCCTAATCTTTTGTCTTCACTGACAACACCCTGCATTCCTAAACCTACTTATAAAAGTCTTCTCCTGAAATAATAAAACTTGTCACTCGTCCCTTTGACCAAGGACCCCATGCAATTTTGTGTAGTCTCATTTATTTCATTTCATATTTCATATTTGTCCGCTTTGTGCACCCACTTAATTTCCAGTGAGAATTTACCCACTAAGTTTTGCTTAGGGATGTTACACGTCTGCAGCAATTGGGTGTTTTTGCTCCTAGGGAATATCCCTAGTGAGAATTTACCCACTAAGTTTTGCTTAGGGACATTACATGTCTGCAGCAGTTGGGTGTTTTTGTTCCTAGGGAATATTCCTAGTGAGAATTTACCCACTAAGTTTTGCTTAGGGACATTACACGTCTGCAGCAATTGGTTGTTTTTGTTCCTAGGGAATATCCCTATGAGTGGCAACATACGGGAGTTCAATTTCCAGTTTTTTTGAGAAATCTCCATATTGCTTTAACTGCATAAAATGGGTAAAGGAAATGAACAGAAACTTCCTCAAAGAAGAAATACAAATGGCCAAAAGACACATTATAAAATGCTCCACATTATTAATCATCAGGGAGATGCAAATCAGTACAACAGTACCATCTCATGCCAAGGAGATAATCAGTGCTGGCAGGGATATGGGGAGACTGTACACAAAACTTATGTTGACACATTGATCATTATTCAAATATTATTTAAATGTCAAATATTATCCTATATTAAAATATAATATTAAAATTATATCTAAATAAACCTCCAAGCGCCCTTTGACCTCTAAGAGAGAAGATGAACATAATTAAAATATACACCTTTGGACATCTTTCTTTTTTAGCTGTATTTTTATATATATATTGCACTTAGTCATTGATTATTCATAAATATTTATTTATATTTTAAATTCCTTTATTTGAGCACCATTGTTACAGAATTGTTTGTTTTTGAATTTGTTATACAATGTACACCATTCTTACCAGTATATTCTTTTTTTTTTTTTTTTTTTTTTTTTTTTTTTTTTTTTTTTTTTTTGGTTTTTGGGTCATACCCGGCAGTGCTCAGGGGTTACTCCTGGCTTCATGCTCAGAAATTGCTCCTAGCAGGCACGGGGGACCATATGGGGCACCGGGATTCGAACCAATGACCTTTTACCAGTATATTCTTACTGTCACTAATGTCTCCAATTTCCTTCCCTGATCTAGGTTGGGCAATTTACTTCCCTCTCTCTCTTTTATCTTTTTGACATTACATTTTGCATTATTGCTAATATAGGAGTGTTTTTTCTGTTAAGTTTCCCCACTTTCAGCAACAAGTTCTTATCCAAAACAATCAGTTCCAAATATCATTATCCTAGCAGATCCTTCTCTACTCTAGCTAAACTCACTGCTCTTTGTGTTGAGCTTTCTACCCTGAGGCGAACTTAGAGTCCTTTGTTTATATTTCTCTAAGTATTATTACTTTAATTTTTGGTTTTGGGGCCACACTATACTCATGGCTATGTGCTCAGAAATTTTTTCTGGCTCAGGAGACCATATTGGATGCTGAGGATAGAACCCAGTTCCATCCAAGGCAAATGCCCTACCACTGTGCTATTGCTCCAGCCCTGTATTATTACTACTCATGATACAATTTAAGAAATTGGAAAAAGAGCAACAAAATGAGCCAAAAGCAAACAGGTAAAGGAAATAATAAATCTTAAGGCAAAAATTAAGAACTGGACATTCAAAAAGTAATCTGAAAGATCAATGAAAACAAGAGCTGGTTCTTTGAAAAATAAACAGGATTGATAAACCATTAGCAATACTCACAAAGAAAGGGAGAGAAAATTAATAAATAGAATCAGAAATGAAAAAGGGGAGGTCACTATAAACATTACAGAAATTCCAGTGTTAATCAGATACTAATTTGAGAAGGTCAATGTCGCAAAAGAAGATAATCTGGAGATATAGATATTTTTTTTTGACTCATAACATTCCAAGGTTGAACCAAGATGATCTGAATTTAGGAAATTGAATAAGTGGTCCAAAGGCTTTCCCAAATCAAAAGCCCAAGGCCAGATTCATTCATTAGTGAATATTTTCAAACCTTTAAAGAAAATCTACTGCCAATCTTCTTAAAGCTTTTCCAGAAAATTGAAGAAACAAAAACACTACCAAATAGGTTCTATGATGCCAATGTCACCATAATACCAAAAGCATACCAAGAGACAACATTAAAAGACAATCATAGGGGGGCCGGAGAGATAGCACAGCGGTAAGGCATTCGCCTTGCATGCAGAAGGATGGTTGTTCGAATCCCGACTTTCCATATGGTCCCTTGAGCCTAGTGGGGGCAATTCTGAGCATATTCCAGGAGTAACCCCTGAGCGCTGCTGGTGTGACCCCCAAAACAAAAACAAAAACAAGAACAACAAAAAGACAATCATAGTCCTGTATCTTGATGAGCATTGATGGAAAGATTCTCAACAAAATACAAGCAAACAGAATCAAACAATTCATCAAACAACTTATACACCATGGCCAAGAAGGATTCATTTCAGGGATGCAAGGATGGTTTAACATATGCAAGTAAATCAATATACTATTACTACTGATTATTTTTGTTCTTTGTTATGTGTGCCAGTCTCTGTGGCATGAGATGGTACATCATTGTTGTTTTGATTTATATCTCCCTGATTAGTGATTTTTTTCATGTGACTTTTGGTCATTTGTATTTCTTCTTTGAGAAATTGTTCATTTCTTCTCCCCATTTCTTAGATGGGTTGAATTATTTTCCTTGTTAAGTTCTGTTCATTTCTAATGTGCATGCTAACTATCCTTCATGTACCTGTCAATGTAATTAATGACTCATAGGCCTGGAGTGATAGTAGAAATTGTGTTCCATCAAATGGCCAACCTATTCCTTTTTGAGGGCTGCTGAAACTAGATTGCAGCCTGGACATGCCAGAGAATCTCTCTGTCCTGTTTTTTAAAACTGACTCTGCTGCACAGAAGTTGAAGATACCAGTTTGATTTGCTTTATTGTGGTAAATTACCACAGCAGCCAGGTGTCTTTTAAGTAATTTTAATTCTAACACTATTTAATGATTATATAAAGAGCCCATGAGAGTCCATTCATTAAAAGTTCCAAATCTAAACCTCTTTGTGTAAATCAAAAGTTAACGTACTTCTCTACTTGAGTTAATGAGTTTGTGAAAGTGGCTTACAAAACTCAGGAAAATATTTTATCAACTATCTGATGATTATCAAGCTCACAATTTAAGTCTTAAATTATAAGCTGACAAAGTTATTTGTAGATACAATAATATATACCAACTAGTGTAGAGCATGATAACTATAATTTTATAATATTGCATTGCCTTCTTGACATTTCCTCAGAGTAAAAATTTTAATAATTGTTGTCTTTTATTATAGATTAGGTAATAAATTTACAATAATGTTTAAGTTTCTGACATTGATGATAAAGTTACATCCAACCTCACATACTTATGTCAAATATAATTCAGTATTTCCCTTCCAGACCTTTCCTCATTATTTAATTGGCAGTTTGGTTTTAGAGCATACTTTTATTTCCCATAGCGCCCAAAACCTATAGATCACCTATGATCTAGTGCTACTTCAAGTCAACCTGTTTGCTGCCCTCAATCTCTCCCCAAAACCTAGCACTCTCAGATCTGTATTATAACATAGATTAATATTGTACACAATCTCTTGATTTGCTTCTCTATATACCACAGATGAGTTAGATCTTCCTGTATTTGTCAAGCCTCCAGTTTATTTTCTCAACATGATACTCATAAATGTCATCCAAGTTGCTGTAAATTGCATGATGGAAAATATGCATAGAGGTTATGTATGTGGGATTACTGTTGAGTAATACAGTCCCCAACTGCTCTACTTTCAAGTACTTTGCATGTTGACTAATCAGGGAGTTTTCTGAGAACCATAGTTTAGGGAGTTTTAAGGTTATTTCATTCCTTGTGAATTAATAAATAAATAATTCTCAAGTGAAAAGGACAACACCTCATGCCACCTTTAAATTCCTTAAGATTTACCTTGATTTAGTTATAAATTTTCATTGAGCATTTCAGTAATATTAGCATATTTAATTGTTTATATTTACTACATATCCTGTAGTCTCTAAAATTGGTTTTGCAGTGAGGTGAAGATATAGTTACTCAGAGCATTTGCTTTGCATGTAACTGAAGAACAGATGAAAATCTAAGTTCCACCAGGAATAATTACCTGAGCACAGAATCAAAAATAAAATAAAAAAACCACAAGATATGAACCATATCCCAAATAATTCAGTTTTGTAGTAAGAACTATTCTCTCTGTCTCTATTTTCAAGTCATTACTTTAGTTAACTTGTCTTCATCCATCAAATATTGTTCTGAATTAATTTTCTCATTGTTTCTCTAAACCTTTATTTATATTCTTTCTCTGACACTTATAAATTATAAATAAATATTTGTATAAAATGATTTATTTTTCTCCAATATATTTTTTTTCTGTTTTTGATGGTGTTTTTTTAAACCAAACCTGGCAATGTTTAGTGGTTTTTCCTGTAATCACTCATAGTGGTGCACATGGGACCATCTGAGGAGCTAAGGATCAAACCCAGGTAGGCAAGGCAAAAGCCATACCCACTATACTTCCTCTATAGACCTATTTTGATCCTATGAATCTCCAATTATTTAAGTTATCATTTATTAAAAATTAATAACAGTTTTCTTTTCATAAACAATTCATGCTTAACATTAATATTGCATTTTAGCCACTTATTAATTTAGCTAATAAACCAATCAATATGGTCAATGTCTCTGTTATAATTATAATCTCATAATTTATTATTGATTTTAAGATTATTCTAACAATGAGGTTTGCTTTCTGATGCAAAGTTTTTTGGTTGGAGAAGGAGGTGGGATACTTCTGGCAGTATTCAGGGCTTACTTTAGCTCTCCACTGAGGGATCACTCCTGCTGGTGCTTGGGAGATCAAAAGAAGGGATTGAACTTAGATTGTTTGCATGTAAAGCAAAAGCGTTACCTATTAGATTTTCTCTGAGGTCCTTCAAAAAATTTTATATTAAGAATAGGACGGTTGAATTATGCCACACAGTGATATAGTGATTTCTTAAAAAAAACTGCATAGGGGCCAGAGAGATACATGGAGGTAGGGCATTTGCCTTGCATGTAGAAGGACGGTGGTTCAAATCCCGGCATCCTATATGGTCCCCTGCGCCTGCTAGGAGCGATTTCTGAGCCCAGCCAGGAGAAACCCCTGAGAGCTGCTGGGTGTGACCCAAAACAAACAAAAAAAGATACTGGATAATAAGAACATTGGCATGACTTTTACTTCCTGTTGATAGAAAACTTAGGACAGATAATACTTTCAATAGATCTTAATACACACTCTTTCACAACTGTTTTATTTAACATACAACAGGACAAAATCATCAAATTGTTTATTTATTTTTAGCCGAAATTAAGCATCTCCTCGCTAGAATAACGTTTCAATGAAGCATGTGACTTTTTCAGGAAGCTTGGAACTTTGTAAGATTATTAGATTTTTAACATATAAAAAGCCAAAGCTTCAACATTTGGGTTGAAAAATCAAGTATTCACTTATAAATCAAAATCAAAATCTAAAGTTTTCTTAGAAATATACCTTCACTTTATTTCAAGTTTCAAGAATAAATTTATAATGTTTTTTTTTTGGTATAATCTAGACTTCTATCCTTAGAGGAAATCTTGTAGAATCAGTGTTTGTGTTTGTGTGTGTGTGTGTGTGTGTGTGTGTGTGTGTGTGTGTGCGTGTGCATATGTTATATTGGCTCAAATAGGCTTTAAGGTTAGATTCTGTGAATGATGTTTTTCCTTAAAATATGTGTGACTGACAAACTACAGAGGCAGGGGCTGGGTTCAGATGACTCCACGTGCCAGGACTTCTGTGTCTCTTTGACTGGTATGTTGGGGGCTCTGAGAGGGACACCTAGCCATAGGCCCCCTGGGCTAACCACTTAGTCCAGGGGACTGAGATCCCCCCACACCAGACTTGCCTTCAGGGCCAGGCCTGGTAAATTGGGCCTGGGGGACGGGGGGGAAGAGAAACTCCTTCTCAATGCATACTGGACCCCATTCAGGGGTTCTTTTCTTACTAGTGTTCATTTTCTCATCCACAATTGTTGGAAAGTTTCCTGGCACCACAAAATAAACAAACAAAAGACCTTGGAATATGGTAATGAGTATATATGGAGCCAGTAGTTGTTCCCATGAAAGTATGCTTCGAGTGGGGAGAAACCCTGAATCTCTTAGACCACGGGAGTTGCCTTTATTCCCCATTACTTACTGTGGGGGTAACACCAAATCCTGCCACTCCAGCACTTCTTTTTCTTGTTTTGTTTTACTTGTTTTTAATATTATTTTCCTTCTCTTTTTTCTTCCACTTTTTCCTTTCTTTTTCACGCATGTGGATATTATTTGATGATTTTTTTTTTTGCTGGGTACATTTTTCTTTTCTTTCTTTTTTTCATTTTTTGGTATTTTTTCTTCTCTTTTCCTTATCCCTTTTATCTCCAACAGAATCACATAACTTGAATCATTCAGCCTCATAAATGGAGTGGGGGGGGGGAAATGATGATATCAGGAACAGTCATATGAACATGTAGTGAAAATAAAAAATGATCAGACTTGAACACCAAACCCAAAGTCAATGACAACAGAATAGATACCCAATCTACAAAAAAGTGTAAAGTAGAGATAAGTTACACTAATATTCTGGGGGTAAAAGAGGGAGATATGGGATACATGCTGAGAACAGGGGTGGAGGGAGGACAATACTGGTGGTGGGAATTCCCTTCATTCATTCTCACTATGTACCATAAATAATTCTGTGAAAGACTTGTAATACACTTCGATCACAATAAAAATTTATTAAAAAAAAAACAAGTAACAGCACTATAAGATGCTAACGTTCTTTCCTTGGAAATCGATGCAAAAAATACATTTAAAAAACATGAAGATAGATAAGAAAAAAGTAGCATTAAACTAATTTTTTGGAGGGGGGGTCACACCCAGTGACGCTCAGGGGTTACTCCTGGCTATGCACTCAGAAGTCGCTCCTGGCTTGGGGAACCATATGGGAGCTGGGTGATCGAACCTCGGTCCGTCCAAGGCTAGTGCAGGCAAGGCAGGCACCTTACCTCCAGCGCCACCACCCGGCCCCCTAAACTAATTTTTATTCCTTTAAAAATATGTGTGATTGAATTGGATTTTAGACTTCCAGTAACAAATGTTATGGGGAGATGATGAAATCCTGGATGCTATCACTCTAACATGGTTGATAGAGATGTTCACATTATAGAGAGAACTTTATCATTTCTATCAATGTGACCTATGGTAAATGAACCTCCATTGTTTTAGTTATTCAACTTCTAGGTCAAGTAGGAAAGTGAATAAAAATAAAGGTAATAATAAAATAATAACAAATAAATGATGAATTATATTAAAATAATAATACAATAATTTTACAGTTTCTTTGTAGAAAAGACTTGCTGGTTAACAAAAAATATTTTCTATACATTACATAATTCAGAGAGAAAATTTCTAAGTCCACATATGGAGCCATTAAATATTTTCTAGAAGACAATCTTGAAATAGTAATTCCAGAGCACTTGTCATTATTCTTCTCAGGATTCTTTCATCTAAGTTGAAAGTGACCAAAAAGATAAACAATTTCTATGTAACCTATGTCATGGAGGCCTAACACATTTTCCTAAAAATGTAATACTTTCTCCCTTATAGTACTCAGAATAAGCCTCTGTCAGGTAGATAAAACCTTAGTAATTCAATAAAGTACATGTACTTGTCTCTTTCATTGTTTCATTAAACACTTTTCTCTCTTTATCTCTGTTGAATTCCTTAGTCCCACTTCACTGAGAACTGAGTTGTCAATGCAGCTGATCAGTTTCTACAGAAAGGGAAGCAAGCAAGTCCAAGGAAGCAAGTTGGCATTTCTCTTACCAACCAATGTTCCCAAGTGACAAGTATATAATATACATATTTTGCTAAATTGCATAATTACAAGGGTAGAAAAAGCTTGAGACAACCTTAAAGCTCTATATCTTTTGACATAGTGCTGGAACAAAATGAGCAAGAAACATTTTAAAGCAAAATTAAAAATAAAGCCCCAAACTTCTGAAGGATATAAAGCTATAATTTGTATGTGCCTCTTTTATGTTTTATAGAATTATAAATCCTCAAGTTTCATTTTTTTCCTCATTCTTATATAGAAACAAATAATATCAATGGGTAGAGAAAAAGCTTTTATAAAGACTTATTTTTCCCCAAACTCAATTTTCTTACTTCTTATGCTGGTCTGAGTGTTTGATGGACACTAGCAATACTTTTGAAAAATTCTTGTCAGACCTGTGTATATGCTATGATGAAAGCAAAATATTTAAATATTTTTCTGTATGGAGAACTCTATTCTTGCATTAACTGGTATGGATCCCATAAAGATATTTCACACATACATAAAAAGATGAAAATTAGACTTGAGCCATTTGATATTCTGAAATGTGGTATTTGGCTTGCAGATAAGATCCTTTTAATTCAAGCCATGAAACCTCTTGCATTGAATCAAAGACTAATATCTGAAATTTCTTATCTTTGACTACATTTTTAGACTTTTTTAGAGCATCATGGGAAAGTATTTCATGACTAATAGCACCATCGAGCAGAATCTATCATTCCTCCATTTCTCCTTGGTATATAGGGCTCTTTCTCTAGCTGCAAATAGAAAAAGAAATTTTAACCATAAAGCATTGAAAGTCAGACTTAAGCCCTGAAATTTCTGACAATTTAATAAATTTTTTCTCCTCATGCATTGTTACTACATTTATAGTTCTAGAGCAATGACACTTGAAAGAATGTTTTACTGTTGAAGTTGTCCATTACAGAAGCTCCTTTACGTTCTATTTAGTTCTTTATTTTTATGTGTCCAAAACAAATATTAACCTTTGATTCTAACATCACTTATTTTTTATGCTTTGTAACATAGTTGTGCCAAAAAGGATTTATCTCATCACTATATACTATTTAATGTGACATAAAAATATCATTATCGTATAAATAAAGACATTATTGAAAGTTATATAGATTGTGAATAAAGCACAATACTATAAATGATAGAGACTAACACCCATCCACATACCTCTTGAGACAGTTAAAGCATCAAAGTATTTGAAACACTTTTTATATTTACCATTATTAATTATTATTTTTATTAATAATATTAATATTTTGTACAAGGACCATTCCTTGAGATAATCAGTACAGATCTGAGAGTTTGTTAATCAGGCTAGCACTACGTTGCACAGCAGCTGTCAGGGGTATCCCTGGCAATGCTCTGGGTAAATCGGGTCACAACAATTGTGGTCAATAATCAAATTCAGGGGCCATAGAGATGGCGCGGAGTGGTAAGGTGTCTGCCTTGCCAGCACTAAACTAGAATGGACCACGGTTTGATCTCCTGGCATCCCATATGGTCCAAAGCTCCAGGAGCAATTTCTGAGTGCATAGCCAGGAGTGACACCTGAGTGTCACCAGGTGTGCCCCCCTCAAGAAAAATCAAATTCAGTGCTTCACACATAAAGTTG
Source organism: Crocidura indochinensis (assembly GCA_004027635.1). Classification (NCBI taxonomy): domain Eukaryota; kingdom Metazoa; phylum Chordata; class Mammalia; order Eulipotyphla; family Soricidae; genus Crocidura; species Crocidura indochinensis. Next base: position 11,682 of record PVKC010013211.1, read on the forward strand.
TCGTTGAAAGATAAAAGGTTCGAAACCTCTCATTAACTACAGACATCAAATTTCTCATGCTATTCTGCAAAATGTTGTATCCTTTTACAATTTCTTTTGTTAAATATAAATTATACCACCTATACATCCTAAGGACATATTTCCCTAGTATAAAGAGGAATATTTTTACTGTTTGGGTACATTCTTGAAAGTTGAAAACTCAAGTATTTAGGCTAGGGATGTAGTAGCTCTGATTTATCAGTTTCACACATATGGTGCACTTCGTTTAATACCCTGCCCTAAAAACAGTAAAAAAATGAACTTCACATGTCTAGAATGTCTTTTCGTATATATTTCAGAGTAAGTAATGGATATTTTCAAACTTATTTACAAACATGTTATTTAATTAAGGGTTCACATTATACTTTTATTTATCTAAAATATCGCACCCTTCTTAATAGAATTGACTCTTTTGTTTTGTTTTGGGACTCTATCTGATTATTTTCAGAACTTATTCCTGATCCTGCATTCAGCGATCTTAACCATCGTATTGTGGCCTGAATTATATACTAAAGAAATATAAAAATAATAGGTTAAAATTTTTTAATATTTTCTTATAAATTTTTGATAAACTGATTTTGGGAACATGGTCCAAGAGCACACCCACGCCTGTGGAAGGCCCTGAGTTCAATACCTGATACCTTGCAGCCCCACCAAATATGGTTCTGTTAGTCCCTGAGCCCTGACCTCCACCATGCAGAGTACTGCACCACGTAGGGAGAAATTATCAGGTCTACCTTGCTGTGAAGCGCATTTAAAAGAAGCCCTGGGCCATCTAAGAAATATCAAAGTATGGCCATTATAAATATTAATATTGACATTAATATTCATTTGCAAACTTTGCAATATTAGTAGAAACAATAAGGACAATGATAAGGACAATGGTACTACTATTCAGTGATGAGTGAGTAGTATATATTTTGGTCATAACTCATTTATCCCAGAAATCTGCCCTGATCCTTTAAAAAAGAAACTGCTTTAAATAAATATTGATCTATGAAGAAATATGGTACAAAAATAGTAAAATAATGAAAATTCTTTAAAGCCAGATATATAACAATATTAAAAAATATTGAACTTACTATTTCATTATTATCAATTATGTACAGTATGCATATTAAGAATTTTATGTAAAACTTTTTCTCCTCTCTGTAAGTTGTAAAAACCTTGAGTCCTTAGTAAATTTCCCAATTTTTATGGAATATACTTTCTGAGAATTATTAGAGAAGTGGATTTTAAGCCTAGCTTCTGGGAAGTGAGCAATTAAACTGTACAAAGAACACTGCCTAATAAGCCCTTATCAGACCTTGATAATAACCGAGATGGAGTGTATAACCATAAAATTCCTCACAAATAGAACATATCAACCTCTATAATTAAACTAGAATTTTTTGATTACTATCTTCTCTTGGGGTTTTTGTGGACACATTAGGATCAAATGTTAAAAAATTTTAATCAAGTTTTAAAAGAAAGAAAACCAAAATCTTAATATGTAGCCACTTACTAGCTGACTTGAATATATAAATTCAAATTCTTGGCAGATCAAGAACAAAATGCAAATTTAGTTAATTATAAATAGCCTGGAGATTCCACTGAATCTATATTGCACTGTGTGTATGACAATCACTTTAATAATATTAATTCTTCCCATCAACAATGAGGCGATCGGTTCCCACATTCTTGTGATATCTTTTATTTCTTTAGTAGTTATTCAGGTTTTTTTCACTCTTACACCTCCTTTATTAATTTTTATCCCAAGGTACTTAATATTGAATTCTATTTGCTTATTTGTTTTTGGTCACATCCTGTGATGCTCAGGGTTTACATCCTGTCTCTGCCTTCTTTACTATCTCTCCAGTTCCTGTACTGAAATTATTTTACACAACTGTAAATAGAATTTTAAAATAACTTTCTCTTTAACATAATTGTTTGTACATAAAAACACAACAGACCTCTGTGCTTTGACTTTTGCCCTACTGCTATTTCTTGAATTTTTTGGCTTTTTATTATAATTCATATCATTGACCAATTTTTTAAAAAATGTTTAACCAAATTAATGTACCTTTCTAAGTGATTGGGAAAATAATTTTAATTACATGCTGAATAAAAATGAGGATATTAGGCATTATTTTATTATTTAGAGTAAGTATTTTTAAGCCATGGTTCTATATTACCATTTACTATACTGAGATAATGTCCTTCTATCCTCATTTCTAAGGTTTAATATTAATCATCAACTGATGTTGAATTTGTGCATCTATTGAATGTTTTCTTCATATAACATAATAATATGATCATTATGAGTGATGTGATTTTCTTTTAAGGAGTAAATCAAATTACTTGCATACTCAGGATCCCTATGTCATAACGTACACACATTTTAATTCAAAATTAAATATGTTAATTTTAGATACAAATCCATTAATACAACAGGAAAGCATAGAAGAACTCTCCAAAATGTTGATTTTAGAAGAGTCTTTGATGATTTAATATCATCAACAAACATAAGATTAAATTTAAAAAATTCTGTGACCGGAGCGGTGCGCAAGTGGTAAGGCATTTGCTTTGCATGCACTAGCCTAGGACAGACTACAGTAGATCCCCCTGTATCCTATATGGTCTCTCATGCCAGGAGCACTTTCTGAGCACAGAGCCAGGAGTAACCCCTGAGCAACACCGGATGTGGTCCTAAAACAAACAGAAAAATTTTTTAAATATTCATACAATTAAAGAAACAATAGTTAAAATCAAAACACCCTACTAAATGCAAAAGATATTGCACATTATCATATTGCAAAGATCTGATATTTAAGATAATTAAAGGACTCATAAAGTTCAATAAGAACCACATTTAAAATGGGGAAAGGAGTTGAATAGACATACCTCAAGAACACATACAAATACTTTTGGAAATGTTTTTTCATCACCATATATAATGTAAATGCAAGATAAATGAATGATCAACTACCTTACAATATTGAGAATGACCTATTTCAAAAATACTGACAAGTATTGTCAAAGATGCTAGATTAGCTCACCATTGTTGACAAGAGTACCTGATAATTCAGATTTTAGTAAAATAGCATAGAGGCTTCTCCAAAAATTAAAAACAGAATTTCTGGGACTGGAGAGATAGCCTGGAGGTAAGGTATTTGCCTTGCATGCAGAAGGTCAGTGATTCTAATTCCAGCAACCCACATGGTCCCCTGAACCAGGTGCTATTTCTGAGTGTGGAACCAGGAGTGACCCCTGAGCTCTGCCAGATGTGACTCCCCCCCCCCCAAAAAAAAGAACTTCCATTTGATCCAGCAATAAATCTTGTTAGTATATATCCAAGAACTAAAAACATTAACTCAGGGGTGGCGAACACGCGGCTCTCCGCCAAAATGAATGCGGCTCTTTGCCTCTTATCATTATTTCGTACACTGTGGCTCTTTGTCAAGTGTGGATTTTGTTCTGCTGCTGCTGAGAGGAGGGACCTCTGAGGAGAGATCTCCGCGTAGTTCCTCCCACCCCTAGGTCGTGTCCTCTCCTCTCCCAGCCCTCGGAAACAACTGAAGGAAACAACCTCTGTGTCATATGTTGGGTCACATCTGGCCGTTAGTTCTTAGTGCAGAGGACACAGCACACCCTCACCATCACTGCAGGATTTTGACCCTCACTCAAAATGGAAAAATGCAATATGTGTTTCATAGATTATTGTTAAAATTAGATGCTTTTTGTGAGTATCTGTTTTGGCAGATCACTGCGTGGTGTGGCTCTCTGACTCTCAAAGCTTAAAATTTGGCTCTTTGTGTCGAACTTGTTCACTACCCCTGCATTAACTCATAAAGACATGTGTATATCCATGATTAAAATCTAGAAATGACCCATGTTCCCAATGACATATGAGTTATTAAAGAAATTCTATTTAAATATAATGGAATACTACTAAGCTATGAGAATAGATGAAATATTACAATGTGCTATGAGATGGATAGAGCTGGAGGATATCATGCTATGTTCAGAGTGTTAAATGAAAACTAATTACAGAATGATATTTTTTGCTTGTGGGACATAAATATTACAAGCAGGAAATAGGCCATGGGTTTTTGGAAACAAATATTTATGTATTGCTAATAAATTGAAGAAAACAAAAACAGATCAATCAACAGGGACAGTAGTAGAGGACTATAGCAGTACTAGGTAACATGCAGTAGTATTACAAATTTAGAATGCTGAGATTATATTAATACTATTGTAAATCATTATACCTATAAAAATAATTTTTCTGTAGAAAAATATTACTACTTACAAATAAACACACCTATGATTTGAAATTCATCATTTCTGGAAATTCTCTATTTGAATTATTGTACTTTGGCAATTTTAAATTTTAAGTTATATTTATACTATGATATTCTTTACTTGAAGATGTTCTTTCTCCAATAATCTGTTATTGGTAATAACCTAAAGAAAAAAATGTGACCTAGAAGCTGTAATGTACTCTTATTTGGCATAGTGTAGGAGTGGTGCAACACAAAGAGCCAAAATTTTAAACTGTGAGAGTCAGAGAGCCGCACCACGCAGTGACCTGCCAAAATAGACAAATAGCCGCACAAAAACATCTAATTTTAACAATAATCTATTAAACACATATTACATTTTGCCATTTTGAGTGAGGGTAAAAATCCTGTTCACCACCCCTGGCATAGTGCAATATGAGAAGTACTATAGGGTATCAGCAGTCACCCTATCCTGTTTCCTAACACTAAAGCTTCAGGTCTGGGCCCCAAAACATAAGAAACGAAGAGAAAAAAAAAACAGGATGACTTATTTTATAAAAAACGTATTTGATTAAGGAGTCGGAGTAGTGGCTCAGCGGTAGGGTGTTTTTTCTTGAATGATGCTGACTTAGGACGGACCATAGTTTGATCCCCTGGAGTTCCATATATTCCCCCAAGCCAGGAGCAATTTCTGAGCACATGGCCAGGAGTATGCCCTAAGATCACTGAGTGTGTACCCACCCCAAAAAAATAGTACTTGATTAAAAGCATAAGGTAAACATTCTTAAGTGGGTAAGACGGGAGGGACATTTGTAAGTGCAAACTGCTGCTTTGAAATCTGCAACTTGTCAACTCATTGAGAACATTTCTTACAGACTTAAAAGATAGCTCATACTCCTCCTTTTCTACTGTCAAAGACATTCATTATCTGTAATTTCTATTAAAGTTTTCTGATTCATCTTTAGAAATATAAGTTACTGAGAATATGATATTATCTTCCTTCAATTAAAATATTATCAATTAAATATTATCAAAAATACAATTAATCTTGAAGATCACAAATTTGAATACTTGGGTACATTAGAACAGATGTATCTATTCTATTATCAGATTCCCAATTTCTGCATTAAAAATTTAACCAACCATGGATGTTAATTATTTAATATGCAAGACAGTAAACCCCTACTACAGTGGATCGACTATAAATTACACTTGCATTTTTAAATACTATGAATAGAAGGTGTCCCTAACCCCCCATAATGTTCAAGAGTAACATGTACATGTGTGTAGATTTATGCAAACTTATAAATGAATATATAAGTAATTATTCCACCAGATTATTAAAGATGGGGGCCGGGCGGTGGCGCTGGAGGTAAGGTGCCTGCGCTAACCTAGGACGGACCATGATTGGATTCCCCCGGTTCCCCATATGGTCCCCCGTGCCTGCCAGGAGCGACTTCTGAGCAAATACCCAGGAGTAACCCCTGAGCGTCACTGGGTGTGGCCCCCCAAAAAAACAAAACAAAGAAAAAGATTATTAAAGATAAGTTTAAAGGGCCTATACATATTTCTCTGTAATATATAGAAGTTACCATACAACATAATTTATGTTATTTAGTATCAGAATAACTGATAATATTTTTAGAAAAACTTAAATATTTATTGCTAGTTTTTAGTATTGTAAAAGCTTTAGCCAACTTTCATCAGAAATCCAAGAAACTGGGGCCGGGCGGTGGCGCTGGAGGTAAGGTGCCTGCCTTGCCTGCACTAGCCTTAGATGGACCACGGTTCGATCCCCCAGCTTCCCATATGGTTTCCCAAGCCAGGAGCGACTTCTGAGCACAGAGCTAGGAGTAAACCCTGAACATCACCGGGTATAGCCCAAAAACAAAAACAAAAGAAATCCAAGATACTCGCTATTATAAATTCAGTTTAATAATTTAAGATTCTTGCTTAAACTCCACATCTTATAGTTTTAATTTTTTTAACATGATGAAAATAGGGTTAGAAATGTCTCTAATTTGAGAGGCATCATGCTCAGTTTTGAGCTCCTGGGACCATATGTGATGTTGGGGAAGTAATAAGAGTAAATCAAATAGGCTAAATTCATTTCGTTTAAGTTTTTTTTTGTACAAATATACTGTATTACATTGATTAAAAACTAGTTACATAGTCACAGTTTAAAGGAAGAAAAGAGAAGTAAAGAATTTTAGCTAGTGTGATAAGTATATAAAGTAATGCAAGAAAAAAGAAGAATAAAAAAAGATGTCGGCTAATGGACTGATTATAAGTATGAACACAGAGAGTCTTGGTTACTTGGAAAAACAAAATTCTGTAAAACTTAAAACATACATCTAGTCCTAGAGTGCTCTATGTTGAAAGAAATGATGAAGAATGCAATGTTTCTTTGTCATTTCTGAAGAAAAATCAAGCATCAGAATGAGTGAACAAGAGTATAAAATGATTTCTGTAAAAAACTTGAGCAGGGTTGTTATGACTAATGCAAGTAGCATAACAAGCCATATCTTAGCAGGTTCCCCCAGCTTCCACATGAGCAGCACAGCCTTTGGAATCACAGTGAAAGTTAGAGTAATACTGGCTTAATAAAGATAATAACGGAGGGGCTGGGGAGCGGTGCAGAGCAATAAGGAGTCTGCCTTGCCTTGTGCTAGCCTAGGACAGACCATAGTTCGATCCCCTCGTATCCCATATGGTCCCCCAAGCCAGGAGCGATTTCTGACCCCTGAGCGTCACCAGGTGTGGTCCAAAAACCAAAAAGTAAATAAATAAGTATAATAAAACATGTCTTAAAGACAATAGAAAACGCTACCTTCCCAAATGTAGCAAACTGGGAGCATCATTTAAAAATTCTTGGGGAGAACTGGAGTGAACAGCGGCAGGGTGTTTGCTTTCCACACGACCAACCTAGTATGGACCCGTGTTTGATCCCTGGCATTCCATGTTGTCCCCCAAGCCTGCCAGGAAAAATTTCAGAGTGCTGAGCCAAGAGTAAACCCTGAGCGCCACCAGGTGTGGCCAAAACAAAACATAACAAAAACAAATTTAAATTAAAAATAAATAAGTTCTTGGGGACAGAGAGAATACAAAAGATTAAGGATCTTGTCATTACATGGTTGTTCCTAGTTGTATTCCTGAAACCATATGATGTTTTCCCAACCATCACAAGAAGTAATCCCTGAATGCTGAGCCAGGGTAAGCTCTGAGCCCTGTAAGATATGGACCCCAAACAAACAAACAAACAAAAAAAACAATAAAAAGCAAAGAAATTATCTTTGCTCTAATCTTGTTTCTTGTGTTAGTAGGCCATAAAAAAAAGTTGAAATCTCAGGCAGTGCACACAAAATGTAGAGGTATTAGGAAGAGTTAACCAAGTAATATTAGTTGAGTTATTAAAATAAGTATGACTTTTTGTACCTGTATTGCTAAAAACTGGTCATGTGAATTGCAAACTAGAAAATCTAAGATCCTGACTCTAATAAAGTCCAAATCTTCTAGCAAAGTTATCATTTTTACTTATGATTTGTTTGTTTCCCATATATTTTTCTTTTATTATTGACTTTTAGAGATAAATAGCACTAAATTTAAATCAGTGGAAATAGGGACCAGAGCAGTGAAACAAGCGGTAAGGCATCTGCCTTGCTTGCGCTAGCCTAGGACAGACCACAGTTAGAGCCCCTGGTGTCCCATATGGTTCCCCAAGCCAGAAACAATCTGAGTGCATAGCCAGGAATAACCCCTGAGTGTCACTGGGTGTGCCCCAAATAAAATAAAATCAGTTAAAATATAAGAATTCCAACAACATCTATACTCAGTTAATAAATTGTTAACCAGAGTCTCAACAGATAAGAAGGGTGCTTGCCTTGCATTAGGTTGAGGCAGGTTCTATTCCTGATTCCATTTATGGTCCCTTAAGGAGTAATCCCTGAGCACTAAGTCAGAAACAGAAATATGCCTTGAGTACTACTGGGTGTGGCCCAACTATCCTTCCACCAAAATATATATATATATATATATATATAACTTACCATTTATATAGTTATTGAATCTCACAGTATTTGATTAACAACTTATATAAATACATTATATACACATTAATGTATATAACACATATAATAATGTATATAACATATACTATATACACGCATACATTCTATACATTAATACATATGTTGTATATATACATTGATGTATTAAAAGATGCTAACCAAATACTGTGATGTTCAGGAAATGTATTACTGGTAAGCTTCTTAATTTTCTTTTTTTGGGGGGGGGGGTTTGGGCCACACCCGGTGACGCTCAGGGGTTACTCCTGGCTATTTGCTCAGAAGTTGCTCCTGGCAGGCACCGGGGATCATATGAGGAACTGGGGGATCGAACCGCGGTCCGTCCTAGGTTGCGCAGGCAAGGCAGGCACCTTATCTGCAGTGCCACCACCTGGCCCCTGATTTTCTTTAAATAAAAAGTTTTCTGTCAAAAACAAAATAGCAAGCCTAGTCTGAGTGTAATATGTCTTCTATATATACTTCAACACTAAATTCTGAATTGCAGTAAAATGTAACATGATATTTTACATATGTGATATTTATTGTTTAGTATATAACTTGAGGGAAGGCAGCTCTAATTTAGCTTCCACCTTAGATATCCATCAGCAGTGTGACTGAAGCTAGTTGGTTTGTCTCTGTTTCTAAATCTAAAAAGTGAGAATTACACTGTTAATTTTATATTACACTATAGTAATTTTGCTATATGGATTTATTTCATCATTTATTCCAAAATATTTATTAGTATCTTTCTACACTGAAGAAAGATCTACACTTCTAGATGTTGGATACTATCAGAAAAGAAAGCATCAAATGCCTACGAACAAGTAGAGATTTTTTTCTTTTCAAATACCTTGTAGATTTTCCAGAATATATTAAGCATTCTCTAAGGAAAATAATAGCTAATATTATTTCTGTAATTTGTGAAATAGCTGGATGTTCAGAATGTCCCTTCAGAGTACTGTATTACTCATAGCATGCCTTAGTTTTAGAATAACTATTATTCTCCTAAATATGGCCAATAACACTCCTTTAAAAACAAGTATATTAAACTTAAATCACTCAAAGTTCATTATAATTGTTTGCTTATTTTTAAGTTAAAAACAATGTAGAGCATTTTATTGTTTTTCAAGGAAGATGATATTGAGGGGTGTGAGAGCTGGAAGTTTTTTCCATTAGAACATCTTTGTACTGAATATTTAATCCTACTGCCATATTTCATGATTTTGATTGAGAGAACACTTTTCATTAATGTTTCTATTAAGAGAATTACATTCTTTTCTACTTTTAGACAACATGTATTTGATCTAAACATTAGACTGCACTTTATTAAATGAAGTAGTTTTATGTGAACTGGTTCTAAGTATGTAGCATATATTAAAATTTAGTTTTATAATATTTTTATTTTTATTAAACCATATCATATAACCAATATCACATTTTAAGTGATTAAAACAATTATCACCAACATTTAATTTCTCTCTTCTGATATTTAAGAATTAATGTTCATTTGCAGTGCATATATTTCCTATCTTTATAATACATGTAGAAAAATAAATCTATTTATAACTTAATAAAATGTTAAAACTTTTAACATATGTAAATAAGGCATAATAAATATAGAAATGTATTAATTGAGAAATGTTTCATCAGAAGATAATGTCCTTATATAGTTATCAATAAAATAGAATTATATGTGCATGTGTGAAAATACAGATAAATCAGATTATATTGATGATTCTGTAAAATTTTTCAGAAGTTAAAGGATATATAATAATATACTATATGAGTATATTAGTTACATTCTATATTATAATATTTCAAATGTTTTATTATGAAAGTTGAAACTTCTTTTTCCTATTGAAGATATGAACACATGGGTAGTCTAGATATTTGGCTAGCAGCTAGCCTAAAATTATTAATGCTATAAAGAGCTACTGCATTCTTGGCAATTGTAAAGATATGCTTTTTATTTTGACTTCTAAACAGAATTAGTTGAGAATGTTAAACTGAACACAAATGAATAATATTGAAATTAATTACATTCACATAAAGTATTAAATATCAGTCTAATTTACATACCATTATTTCTAACCAGAAATGTTAATAGCTTATGAGCTATTAAATATCAATAGCCTATTAGAGAGTCTGTTTATTAGCACCTAAGCACTACTTGCTATTTTCACCTTAGGTGATTTAAATTAACAACACCTGCATGGAATAATTTTACTAGCAAAGTAGTAACAAAGGAATTAAATAGAAAAAATGCGTATAAAATGTACAGTATTCATTGATTTACTGATGTATTTAGTAAATGCGAAACTGGTTTTAATATTTTAAATTATGTGAAGCCTTTTTTTAATCACTAATCTCAGTACTTTATGGAATGGGATAAATTAGAGACATCAGAGAACAGAAAGAGAATTTGAGTCCTGGCTTTGGTCCAAAATAGCATTTCTCTTTTATATGTTTCTAGGAGTCACATTTATCCTTTTACTTTTTTTTTATTATTTATTTTAACACCTTGATTACATACATAGTTGTGTTTGGGTTTCAGTCATGTATAGAACACCACCCATCACCAGTGCAACGTTCCCATCACCATTGTCCCAAATCTCCCTCCTCCCCAACCATCCCCCGCCTGTACTCTGGACAGGCTCTCCATTTCCCTCATAGGTTCTCATTTTTAGGACAGTTCAAAATGCAGTTATTACTCTAACTAAGCTCACCACATTTTGTGGTGGGCTCCCTGGGGTGAGCTGGAACTTCCAGCTCCTTTCTCTTTTGTGTCTGCAAATTATTATTATTGCAGGAATGTCTTTCATTCTCCTTAAAACCCATAGATGAGTGATACCATTCTGTGTTTTTCTCTCTCTCTCTGACTTATTTCACTGAGCATGATAGATTCCATGTACATCCATGTGTAGGAAAATTTCATGACTTCATC
>PVKC010013212.1:8352-23194 GCA_004027635.1 Crocidura indochinensis
AAAAAAAAAAAAAAAAAAAAAAAAAAAAAAAAAAAACAAAAACAGAAAAGAAGTCCAGAAAGTCATGGGCCACGTTCATGTAAAACATGTCACATTTCTTCTTTCATGGATATTTTAAATAATCCAAGGGACTCTGTACCAGCCTCAAATAATCACCCAAGATTACATCTGAGCATTAGCTCTTCTTTTTCTCCTCCAATATTTATTCTTCCTTTTGTTATAGATCAGAGTTTTTGAAAAGTGATGTTTTCTATAATACAACCAAGAATAGGAAATTCAACTTGTATTTTCTAGTTCTTCACTACAGAGGACATACACAAGTTTACCACTTAATCAATAAAAATAACATACACAACTACTGTGATCAAAGCAGTTCATTAATCCTATTTTCTATCGAAGATGTAGACATTTGAATAAGAACATAAAACTTTTTTCAAAATAGCAATAGTAGTCATGATAGTTAGAATTTATAGAACACTTATACAGCAAATATATTCATACAGACTTTTAGTTGCTCCACTTTCTGCCAAGAACAGGCATCACTAATCAATAATAGCATTCTTTCTCAGTGATGCTTCTAGGGTCTTTCTTAGCCCCAAACCCCAGGAAGTCACGACCAGTCTATCAGATATGGCACTTGAGATAATTAAATTCTGCCGTAAGTAGCTCAAAAAAAAAAAACTATTCTAAGATAGTTTTTATTGCTCCATAGACATGGGAAATCTGAGGCTCTCGTGAAGAATAGATGATAAACAAGGTCTATTTGACTTCAAACTACCCCTTTCCTTTAGCATATCCCAATCTTTTCTTTCATCTTATCTATATCTCACCTCCTAGGTTTTTCTAGTAAAATTTTGGAACAAAATGAAAGTTAGGGGTAGCTCTGAGAATTTTCTTACTGAAAATTCCCATTTTAACTTTACATAAAATTACTATTTTAGAATTTAAGTGTTATCCATTCCATTTCCCTGACTTTATGGAATTTGGCAGTACAAATGCTAAGTCCTATTTTTCCATATAGTTTCATGAGTGACATCATATTATGATGTAACTCAAACATTTGCAACCATGTAAAATCAGTCAAAATATCAATAATTCAATCCCTGTTTTACTGGTTAGAAAATTAGGTTTCTCTATTATTTGTTCATTGGATAAAGTAAAAGTTGGCCATTCTTACACACATACACGCAAATGTTTTGATCACAGCTGTATCCATATGCAGATAATCAATGCCATGCCTGCCTATATTCGCTTTCTTCTTTATTCTTGAAGTAACATGGTTTACAATAGATTCATGTTTAAGGTTTAGGCATACAATGTTACTACACCACACCCACCAGAAAAATACTCATATCTCTCTAGCACCATTCCGACACTTTGATGCGCTGAAATCAGATCTGACTCTGGATAGTACATTAAAGAAAATGTAGGTAGAATGCACCAAGATCTAGACCTAAATGGAATGATACAATGACAAAGGCTAAAGAATCAAAATTAAACAAATAAGGTTAATCAAACTAAAAGTTTCTGTGTGGCAAAAGAAACAGGCTAAAAATAGAATATAGGTGAGTGAGAAAAAGGGCAGATATCAAGATACAAAGATTAACCAAAAAATATCTAAAAACCTATCAAAAATGGGTAGAAGAATAGACACTTCTCTGAAGAAGACCAGTGAATAGACAACATGCACATAAAAATGCCCATCATCATTTATCATTAGAAAAATCCAAATCGGAAAAAACAAAAATCCAAATCGGGGCCTGGGAGATAGCATGGAGGTAAGGCGTTTGCCTTTCATGCAAAAGGTCATCGGTTCGAATCCCCATATGGTCCCCTTGCATGCCAGGAGCAATTTCTGAGCATGGAGCCAGGAGTAACCCCTGAGCACTGCCGGGTGTGACCCAAAAACCACATTAAAAAAAAAAACAAGAAAAATCCAAATCAAGATGACAATGAGGTATTAAATACAGGTTATCACTTATATGTGGTATTTAGAACAATTGCATGAGTGAAATAATGGTTTAAAGCAGGACTGTTTAGAACTTCTCTGGCTTCACAGGATAGAGAGGAGAAAGAAACAAAGAAAGTGGGGACTGAGAAAGACAGATGAGAAATAACAGGGAAAAGGGTACAAGGAGATTCAGGAACCTCAGGGGTAATAAGGAATGACAGAGCTAAAAATCCAAATGACAAAGTCAACAACACTGAAACCATGAGACCTAAAGTTTAACAAGCAAACTTTAAAAGGTGTCTATCAAGAAAATAGTTAGGAGTGGAGGGTTGGGAGGGACGGGAGACATTAGTGGAAGGAGGCTGACACTGGTGGTGGAATCAGTGCTGGACCATTTTATGTCTAAAATTCAACTATGAATAACTTTGTAAATCATGGTGTTTTAATAAAAATAAACTTAATTAAATTAATTCAAAGAATGTAACAAAATGGATTTAGATGGTAGTGATTTCCAGTAATATACATGACATTTGCCCTTTAATAGTAGATGTATAGTTACACGGTCTTTATAAAACTTTTAGAAGTTGAATAAAATAAAAAATTGTGGTGGAATTAAGAGATTATGATATTTTGTTCAAATATTTCAATAGTAATATATCCCCACAGGCATTAAATATGACAAGGTTTATCTGCTCCTCTAAAATCTAGCCTTATTGTTTTTACTCATTATTACCTCAAAGGATGTGCATTTTATAATAAATGCTCACTTACAGAGAAAACAACAACAGTGGATGCAGGGAGAGAGGGACTTTTATTCACTACCACTGGGACTACTGACTGGTCCAGCCTTTTGTAAAAACAATATAGATATTCCTCAACAATATTGCAAACATAATATCTAAAAGAGAAAAAGAAGAGAGAGAGAGAGAGAGAGAGAGAGAGAGAGAGAGAGAGAGAGAGACCCCAGAGGCAGGCAGGGGAGAGCACAGGAGTGAAACTGGGTAAATGGATGTGTTCACTGGTGAAGGGTGCTGGACATTGTATGAATGTCATACAATCATGAACAACTTTATTAAAAGAAACAAATAACAACTACTCAGGGCTGGAGTGATAGCATAGCGGTAAGGCATTTTCCTTGCACGTGGCCAATACAGGACGGACTCCGGTTTGAATCCTGGCATGCCATATGGTCCCCTGAGTCTGCCAGGAGTGACTTCTGAGCACAGAACCAGGAGTAACCCTTGAGTGCACCCGAGTGTGACCCAAATACCAAAAAAAAAAGTGAAAACAAAAACCAAACTACTGTATTCTGAACAACCCTCCATATCACAGTGCTTAAAGTAATTTTTATGAATTCAAAACAAAAAAAGAAAATTAAATGAGTGCTCACTGATGTGTGCTATATCTACTGCTGATTTAGGCTGGGAAAAAATTAGTATCATTTAAGTTTCTCTCTTCATGTTTGCAGAGTTCATCTCATTTAATCCTCAGTTAAATTTGTAGGAATGACATTATATTGACACTTGACAGACTAGTGTACTGAGTGCAGAGACATATCACACTTGGAAAATGGTGAGCCAGGAGTTGTGTGACTCCAAAGTCAGTGTAATTTCAACCATATTTTGTTGCCTTTCAAGAAAGGCATTAAAAATGAAGCAGGCATTTTGCAGCAGCCATTCACAGGCATTTTTAAGGCAGAGGAAATTTAGCAGAGCACATTTATAGCCATACCTTTTGATATTCTTTTATTTGCACAGATCTGAGCCATAAAAATAGAAATGGAAGTAGCTAAAGTAATAGAAATACATGCCATGAAGTCTGTATTCATTAAAGAATAATGTGGGAGCAGTGGCAGGCTGAGGTTTTTTGGTAATTAATGTTCTATCTCTAACAGACTTACGTGGGAAACTGGTATACAATGAAATGAAGTGCTAAAGAGAACCAACCTATGACAGATTCACATGAGAGAGAAACAAATTCTGGATCAAGATCAGGACAGAGAGGCAGCAATGGCTGATTTGGAAAAGTTCAACACTGACTGGATGGGAAAGGTTGAACAGTGCCAAGGATCCATTGTCAGACTGGTGAATTGATCTATAAAGAGTTTACATTCACATATATGTTCACCTTTGTAAATGTGTGCGCCCCAATTAGGACCAAATTAAATATTTTAAATTCCAAGAAGCCATTTCTGTTCTCAAGTCAGTTTCAGATAGTCTTTAGTCATGCCTGTCTTCATTCAGGACTTTGAGCTACAGACTTCTTTTGTACCAGTGTGGGGTCCAGATTTAGGGATGTGTTTAAAAAGCAGGAACTTCTGGGCCGGAGAGATAACATGGAGGTAGCGTGTTTGCCTTGCATGCAGAAGGATGGTGGTTCGAATCCCGGCATCCCATATGGTACCCCCGAGCCTGCCAGGAGCGATTTCTGAGTGAAGAGCCAGGAGTAACCCCTGAGCGCTGCCGGGTGTGACCCAAAAACCAAAAAAATTAAATTAAATTAAAGAAAAGGAGGAACTTCAACAGGAACATTATTACCAGAGAATGATTATTGTAGGGCCAGAGAAATAGTCTGATAGGGCACTTGTCTTGCATGCAACCAACCTGGGCTCAATCTATGGTATCCCATATGGTACCCTGAACTCCACCAGGGGTGATCCATGGGCACAGAGCTAGGATCCAGCACAGCAGGGTATGAACCCCCCCAAAAAAGGATCATTCAAAACTCATTAAATAAAGCATTTTAATGTATGTCTATCAGCCATAATCACTAGGAAGTATCTTCAAGCTTGATATTTATATATTTTTCAAAGTTGTTTAAAGATTTTGTAAAAATGTTATTTTGCCTTTTTACTAGTAGAATTTCAATTCTATAAATATGGTATTAATCTTTCTGTCCTTACAAAAAAGAAAATAATTCTGTTTGCTTGGGGGCAATAGTCAGGGCTTACCCTTGGGTCTGCCTTCAGGAGTCAATGACTCCTGGTAGAGCTCAGAGGACTATATAGATTATATAGAATACTATATAGAATACCAGGCATTGAACCTGGGACAGCTGCATACACACACACACACACACACACACACACACACACACACACACACACATATATATATATACATACATACAGCTGCATGATACAAGTAATGTGTGCACATTACTCACTGTACTATCTCCCTGGGCCATCAAAAGAGGAATTATTAAAGATTTTCTTTCAAAAAGTTAAAGGTCAGTGTTTTGAAAGATAAAAAATGAAGTAAAACACCTGTGTCCTCATTAAGTCCATCAAAGATGTAATACTTTCTCTGCCCCTATTCACAATTATTCTTCACCTTTGTACATTCACGTTAAGGATTTAAAATTTTTCATTCTATTAAAGTTCAAATGCAGCACTACATGGATCTTCACCAGAAAATAGAGTCCATTTTATTTTCCAATGTGAGAACAGAGCACTTAAATTACTAAAAATTCTGAGGAATTTACACACTTGACAATATAAATATAATAAATCTAATTGCCTATATATAATCTTATTGTGTAATTTTTTTTCTAAATTCTAGAATATTTGGCTGAAGACAATCCTGGGAACAACTTACTTTTTCTTTGGTGATAAATATCTCTGTCCAATAAAATTTTGAGAGATTCTTCTACAGAGCACTTAGGATCATTAATTCAAAGGCATTTTGAAGACTTACAGGAACTATAGAGTCCAATAGCGCTTACACTAATGCTTTACAGATTTAATCTTCCTAAATGAAAATACATTTAAATTGTGTGCTTATGTAAACTAAATGAGATTCAATAATAAATTATGGCTTTGGTTGGGGGAACTCCCAGGCAATTCTCAGGGGCCCAATGGTTA
The DNA here is from genome assembly GCA_004027635.1 of Crocidura indochinensis. Classification (NCBI taxonomy): domain Eukaryota; kingdom Metazoa; phylum Chordata; class Mammalia; order Eulipotyphla; family Soricidae; genus Crocidura; species Crocidura indochinensis. The sequence continues at coordinate 14,166 of PVKC010013212.1, forward strand.
CTCTTGCAATAGAACAAACAGGCTGGCTGCCCAATGTTAGGTTATGAAGATGCAGTTTCTTGGGCCCAGTGGAGCTGGAGGCCTTGGGTCATCCTTTCAGTGCCCAGGTCCTTTGAGGATTATTTAGGCAGTGCTCAGGAGTCACGTGGTGCCAGAGGTTAAATTTAGGTCTGCGTACATGTATGGCTTAGTAACTAAGCTCCTATGAATAGTGTTCTGTTAAAATATTTTCATGTTATGGGGCCGAAGAGATTGTGAAGTGAAGGGTGCTTGCCTTGCATGCAGAAGGACAGTGGTTCGAATCCTGGCATCCCATATGGTCTCCTGAGCCTGCCAGGAGCAACCCCTGAGCGTTGCCGGGTGTGACCCAAAAAACAAAAACCAAACCCTCCCCCAAATTTTCATGTTAGAGATTTCTTCAAAACTTTTTACTCCTTAATGGTTCTGAAAATTATCCAGTGTATATATTTAGTGAAATTCATAAATATGTAAATCTTTATTTATCTTCTGTTCCCAATTTCTTATAAAGAATATTCTTCTTTTTTTCCCAAAGGTATAAGTAAGTATAATGACCTTTTTGTTGTTGTTATTTTATAAACAACATTGGGGAAAGCATTCTAATGTCTTTCTTAATTTACTGCCACAATTTGTGCTGGTATCCCCCATTTTCAATTTTTTTTTGGTTAAGATGGTTCCCCAAATAATAAGAATAGATATACTCAAATGGACACTTAATCCCTATCATGTTTGGTTGGTGAAAATAATTACTCTAAATCCAGAAATCTATAAATTCGACATAACTATTTATTCCTATATTTAATAGTAAGCTTATATAAAGATGAATATTATTAATAGGAAAAATGTTTTATATCTAGAGTCTCCATTTCTAAGTTTATTTTTTTCAGTTACTTCTGAGTACTAGTTATTTTATAGGAATATGTATTGTCATGTAGAAAGTTGGCAGCAGATCTGAAAAACTATGTCCTATGCTAATACATAACTTTGAAAAGTCTGCATTTCTATAAATTTCTACGAGTTCAGCAAAATAACTCCTTATGTCAAGATTCTGGGGGAAGAGATGAAAAACTGATATCAACTGGGAGCTTGTTGATATGCAAGTTAGAATCACACAAAGGGATAAACTCACAATGCACAAGGATGTATTAGTTTTGTCTGTAATCCTCGATAAATGTGATTCTGCAGCCATCCTGATGGCTGCCCGTGGCATTTTTCCCAAGACACAGCAATCTAACCATATGACACGGCTTACCTGGGCTCCAGATTTTGCCATGGCAACCTGAATTTGACCTTTGTCTTTCTGAACACTTTTCCTGCTTTCGGCATCTGCTGCTTTTGAGATCCTTGTCTTGGTATTTCCATCCCTCGCTTCGTCAACTGACCCTCTGACTCCTAGAGCTGGAAGATTTGTTCTGGAAATCTTAACCCCAGATTGGACCTTGACCCCAATGAACAAAGCCTTCATGGAAACAAAGGCCACCATCCTTGTGCACTTTTTGATTGCATAATGGTAAGCTTTTCCACTCACACCGTGATCCACAGCTACCATTTCATGTTGAATGTAAGTAATCTCACTGATGCATGAAGGGCAACTTGCTCCCGTGTGATTGATTGTTGTGACTAAAAATCTCACCAGATCAATGTCATCTCCTCTTCTGATGAAAGGCATTACTTTACCTTTGCTCTGTATCACTTGAGACAATGCAAGGACCCTCTCTAATCAGAACTTTCTGCTCTTCTAGCTCCATTTCTGGTGAAGGTGAAAATTCTTCAGACAGCATTATTTACAGTTCCACAGCACATTACTTATTATTCATAGCCTTCACCACCATTATAAGTCTATAACATATAATTGCATTATTCTGACACTGTACAATGACCTCCAGGTTGTGTTCAAAATTTCAGAAGCTGGTTTTACCATTAATCATATAATACTCATTTGACTATTTGTATTTTAAAGTATATTCTATTTTATCTCATGATGCATTACTTTTTGAGCCTTTAGTAATTTACTCAAATATTGGCTATATTTAAAATTATGTATCAGAATATGATACATATTATATAGAGATATATTGAAATTTTATTAATCAAAGAGTGTCAAGGTCACAGGAAGAATTTATCAAGTGATTCATATGATAATTTGTTTCCTAAGATTTTAAAACATAGTTGAAAAGTTCACTTTGGATGGCAAAATAATTAGCGTTCGTGTCTTTTCTACATCTTTTCAAAACAATCATACATAGAGGAAAAGAAAACTAAATTTGAATCAATTTGGAACTGTGCATCCGCTGTGTTAAGATGATAAATAAAATGTGCTCTGTGTGATAATTCCTGTAGTTACAGCTGTTCTTACATGGCTGAAGAATAGTTATCTCTTCACAATTGCATTGAACAGATTCAAAAAATATTTGCACTTACATAAAAAAGGGATCTGGGAGGGGGAATAGATATTTCAGAAGTGATAGTATTCCCGATGATCATTTTATTTAATCAACTGTGCCCCCGAACAGGAACTAGTTGATTTCTCTCCACTGGTGCCAATTTTTAAACACCTCCCTGAAAATAACATGTCAGTGTGTGGAACACGATTCCAGTACTGTAGGGATGGATGTATTATTTGTACTACATGACCTGGTGGACTCCATACAGCTCCTTCTCTGGTGATCAATTGTCAAAGTCACATGATCAAGCACTAAAAGAAATGATGTTGCAGGTTGGGCTCACAATGGCATTCTCCTTCAGTCATTTTCAAACTTAATTCTAACTACATATTTTTGGGTCTCCTTTGGTGGTTTTAGCTATCAACCGAAAGTCATAATTGAGCAAGGAATATTATAAGTTTTCCTGTAGTGTTTTAGGGATCAAAATAAAATTAGAGAAATATTGATATAAAGGTATGTGGGAGAAATCTACCAAAACACATTAATTATTTTATTGATTGTCTGATGGAGTCTCCCCAATAGTGCTCTGGGGGCCTGAGGACTCCTTCCAAGGATTTCCTGGCCAGATTGACCATAGGTTTAATGTGAAGCCCTGAGAATGTGGGATCCCTTGGGCTCTGTGATGGCAGGGCCATCCCACTAGGCCCACAACTAATCTGTGCTTGTGGGAGCATGTAATACTAAAGGATTGAACTGGGATCAACCACATGGAAGACATGCGCTCTACAGCTGTAAAACAAGTACTATTTTTACTGCTAGCCATGTTCTTTGTTAAGCAAAATGTTATTTAGAAAGAAATGTACTTTTGCTATTTGTATTCTATTTGAGGAAACTAATTATATGACACCACACACTCACACAGCATCCTTTGAAAAAATATTTTCACCAACCACTACAGGACTTACAAGATAAAATGATTATCTTCTAGGTTTAAATCAAACACAGCTTGAGTTTTAGGAATACATATCTGACATTTAGATATGGATTAAACTTTCAGGGTCAGTTCTGGGAAAACTAAGCCTATGCAGGCGGCCAGCCATAAAACCTCGGGAATTTCCTAGGCCTCCGTGAAATTCTCTCTTCCTTGGAGGAAACATCACAGAAGTTTTGCTTTTTTTTTTTTAAGGCTCACAGAATGTCATCACGGCCAGTTCCCAACAGCTGAATGGCAAGGTCTTTCCCTTTAAATAATAATAAGGCCTAATAATGTAAATAATTTTAAGGAAATTAAGAGATTAAAATAATTTCACCCAGGGATTTTTTTTTTCATTTAGAGGGTCATATCAGTTAGCCTGGTTTATGCTATTCTACAGTAACCAAATGTCAGAGTCTAAACAGCGATTTCTTAAGTTACAAAGATTCCCCTTCTCTCTAAGGAGGTTAGGAAAATAATAAAAGTTCCAAAAGCAAAAAAAGAATAGAAAAAGGTCAAGACATTTTTTCAATGGAAAGAATGAAAGATTGTAATCAGGAGCCCCACACTAAATATTAGAAGGAAAATCTAAATACCAATGATATATGAACTAGTCCTTGATCATGGTAATCAGCAGAGGGATATATAACAAATTGTCCAAACAGCTAGAAGCGATGCATCAGTCCCATGTAACTGCAGGGTAGATCTTAATTATCATCTATAGAGCGCTAAATCATACTATCACATAAACACAAAATTCTATATGCAGGATTCTGATATGATTAGCATAAAAGTAATTAAGCACAAGAATTCATTAAGAACATGTTTTGATATTACTGTAATCTGTTCATCCCTTGAACATTGCCATGCATGAATGCTGAGCTCTTTTGCAATTTTAAGTACGGTGTCCATGATTATCCAATCCAAACATTCTCAACTCCAAAAAGCCACATAAAAAGTTAATATGTGCTTAAGTCCCAAAGGAGTTAAATCCAAGAAGATCCCACAGCTCTTATTTGCCTGGGTGTAAAATGAGCCCCAGGAACCCCGTAACCTCATGCTGACCTCCTGACATGAGGGATTTACAGAATAGAGACAGCTTATATGATCATCTCCTGTGGATTGTGGAAGTTCTGTTTCAAAGACGCTCAGATTCTTATAAATCCTCCCTAGAAGGACAGTGAGGTTCTTTTCAGACGAGAATAGAAAGCAATAAAGTAGTATCAAGCTTATATCATCAACTGCCTTTTGACAGTTCCCCCCAATAACCCTCAGGATGTTTCTAAGTTTATGCATTGATTTAAACATTTCTGGATTTCTTCTTAAATACTGATGTGTCTTTGGGTCCTGGTGATATAAATGCTATTAAGACCTGGCACCAGAAACTTAGGGATTTTACAGTCTTGTGAGGGAAGGTGGAGCTAAAAATAAATAATTATAGTGTTATTGGGCAATTATTCTGAGGAAAATCATAAGGCTAATGAAGTCTTTAAGTAGCTGAGAGAAGAGGGTGATTAACTCTGCTTGGGGAGGTCAGGAGAAACACAGATTCATGAGAGTGTCACTGGGCATGGCTAGGAAAGAGACACTGTTGGCCAATGGTTGACTCTAAGGAAGAAACATGGAACTGGCGGGGAATTCTGGGAACAGGTTGGAGAGAATGGCCAATGCCACATGCCAATCTTGCCAAAAGAAAGAAGGTGTGGATCATGGGATGCACTTCAGATCCGTTGCACTATCATCACAGCAGCTATTTATAGCACAGTAATTCTGAGCTCTTCTTTCCTCCCTCCCTCCATCTCTTCCTTCCTTCCTTCCTTCCTTCCTCCCATTTCCCCTTCCTCCCTCCTTCCTTCTCTTCCTTTCCTTTTGTCCTTCCTCTCTCTCCCTTCTTTCTTTCTTTCTTTCTTCCTTCCTTCCTTCCTTCCTTCCTTCCTTCCTTCCTTCCTTCCTTCCTTCCTTCCTTCCTTCCTTTCTTTCTTTCTTTCTTTCTTTCTTTCTTTCTTTCTTTCTTTCTTTCTTTCTTTCTTTCTTTCTTTCTTTCTTTCTTTCTTTCCCTCTCCATTCTTTCTTTTTCTTTCTTTCCTTTATCTTTTTATATATTTTATTTTGCAAACAAGATTCACAATTTTACAGTACTATCAAGGTTAGGGTTTACTGTATACAACAGTCCAATTCCACACTCACCATGAGAGCATCTGTTTCCCTCCACCATCATCTCAGAACTCCTCTTTACTTTCCAAGTCCATCGCCATCCATACTATACTCCCCATATTTCAGAGACCAATTACATTCTGTTCTCTAGACCAGTTCCTAGATTCTTTTTCTTTTGAATATCCCCTTACCATTGACTTTTATATTCCACATATAGGAAAGATAACTCTGCATCTCTCCTGCTTTCTTCCCTCAGCATGATCCTTCCTGATCTATCCATATTCAAACAGGATTATTCCCACTTTCCTCTAGCCAAGGAATATCACATAGTTTATATGCACACCATAATTTCTTTATCCAGAAACTCTTCCTTTTTCTTTCTACAAGTAACAAAGACTGGCATGAGCTGCCTTTTGTGGGTTTCTCTCATCTATATCTTCAATTATTTTTTGGTGCTGTTTGAAATTCAAGTGAAGTAGTTTACCACTTTGTGGTCGACCCTATGATTGGCCAACGTCACCTTATATATTTCCAGTCTCTCACTGTTTGGATACCAGACCTGGAGGGTCACTTGAGTTCAAGGCAACTTTCACTGAGATTGTCTTCCAATTTGAAAAGTGAATTTACTAGCCAGTGTTCTTGTGTAAACAGTACCACTAACAAGCAGATGAATCAAGACACATTTTTAATATAGTGATATGCTTCCCATTAGGGACAGGCACTGGATGCCAAATCAGACAGGGTAAATTTAAAGAAAACAAAGTAAATGAAACCAACCCATTATGAGTTGACAAAGACATTTATTTTCACTGGCACTTTAAGGAAAACTCACCAAATTGTAATGAATAAATAGCCATTGCTCTATTCTGGCAAGGTAATAGCCATGCCCGAGTATCTGCCATGGAGCAATTTGTAGCTGTCTTCTTGATCTGAAAAGTGAATGAATCGCTGACGATCAAAGGAGAGGAAAAATTAGGCACCAGGTTGCTGACAATTGAACTCTATAAATAACCCCCAGTGAAAATGAAAAAAAAAATCCTTCTAGCTTCCAGTAGCTGCTGAACACGTGACAATTGCTAGCTTTTTCAATAAACATGATGTCAATTATACCTTTTATTCATCACAGTGAGGTCATGTATGGGAAATAATTGAGTATCTTTATCATTTGGCTTCTGATACTTCATAAGGCAATATTTTCCTGCTTTATTTATATCATACTGAGGCAAAGCAGTCTGATCTGTAATCTCTACACTGCATCAATACTATTTTTTCTTATTTCTTTCCTACTTCAAAAAACTTTATTAGTAATATTATTTTATTTGGCTGTCTAGAATCTGGAGAAATAGTAGGTTTGGAAGAAGAAACACAACAGATGATCTGGAAAAATCTCCTTTAAAACTACTTTATTTTCTTTTCCACCAAGTGTTTTCCCGGACTTGTAAATAATCCTCCAATTAACCTACTCAAGTTCCACATTCTTTTCCTTGACTAGCTCCTTGTTTGGTGAAGGTCCTAATTGGGAGATGGGGGAGAGTTGGGGACAGTCAAAAGGCTGACAAGGTTTAAAGAAACAGAGAAACTACCAAATCTCAAATTGATAAAAACAGATTTTGTATGGCCAGGAGTTAACCATACAGGACATCCTTCCCTCAAGGATTTAATATGTTGCCAGGGAGATGAAATTCTTCCACTTGGAAAGTAATGGGGTTTGGTTTTACATTTGGTTAAACTGAAAGCAAAATGTTATGTGGAAGCACAGTTGGAAAATTAAAGAGAATCCATCTATCCAGCCCAAAGGAGTTGTTGGAATCTGTATTAGTATCCCAAATCCTATTAGCCATAAACTTTATTCTTATCCATTCCACTCACCAGCTATCTTTGCTACCTATTCTCAGACATATTAACTATAGTCATTCATGTGTCATGAGTTTCTCATTTGTTAAAGCTACTTGCTCCTTGGAAAGAAAAAGTGAAAAACATGGTGCATTATTTTGTGTGCCAGGTGACAATGAAAGGAGATGTCACAGATATTTTAGAGTGTTCCTGTTTGCTAACAAAATAATCTTTTATTCAAGTATAAACAAATTCACTAGCTAGAAGCCCCCCTCATCAGTTCTACAAAAAAAAAAAAATGCAAGCCACAAGCTTAAATCAAATTTTCATATTATATCTTCCTATTATTTACCTTGAGATTTGTTAACTGACTACCCATCATATAAATAAGGCAACTTCTAAATTTGCAACCAGAAAAGAAAAAGGATTGATTTCCTCCTCTTCAAAGATTTTTTTTTTGGCAGTCTCCAAAATATCAGGGGAATTAGAGGGAGAAAAAGGAGAGTAGGAGAGAGGAGGAGCCAAAGAAAAAAGAGCTAATGGTCAAAATGCATCCTTATAATAAAATGAGCTTCTTAATGGATGCTCACTACAGGAATAACATTAATTCAGTGTTAGGACTTTCACTGGAAAATATGAATGTCATTTATCTTTTTAACTGTCAGCTGCATTTCTAAAGCTCTGAAGTCGGTAGCTTCCAGGGGCCTTTTGTCTTTCTGCCATGGCAGGAATATCTTGGACAGCTGTAAGAGCTCTTTCTAAGCTATCTCTCTCCAAATCCATTAGCTAATTCAAGGAACCTAATTAGAGCTGCCATTTTGATGGAGCGTACTGAATGCTCCTCGCAAACCAGCAACACCATCAATGTTTATTAGAAATCACAAAACCCAAAGTACTCCATTCCCCATGAATATTAATGGGACTACAGCAAACAAAATATTTATTAAAACATATGGTTAATAGCATCAAGGTTTACAGACAGATCCTGAAAGGGAGAGAAAAGCACACTTTTGAATTGGAAGGCATGTGCCCATGAATGTACAATAAATGGATATTTATAGTTAAGTGGTGTGGAATCATTATTGGTACACCCCTCCCACTGGTCTGCCTTGGTGTTGCATCGTAGAATTCTGCAGCTCACAGCTGGGAAGACAGATGTAAGTCCAGAGAAGTCTGAAGGAAAGGATAGAGGGAGCACTATCCTCCCCATTTTCTATTTTTTTTTTGTTTTGTTTTTGTTTTTGGGTCACACCCGTTTGATGCTCAGGGGGTTACTCCTGGCTAAGCACTCAGAACTTCCCCCTGGCTTGGGGGGACCATATGGGGTGCTGCTCCCCTTTCCCCTGCCCCATTCTCATCCCATGGGCAAATGTCTTCTTTCTAAAATCAGCAGCAATGATTATATGGAAACAGAGACCTTTATAGCCCCTAGTCAGCCATAAGTAGGCTCCGGTCCTTTTAAGGGTTAAGACATCAGTTATCAGACACTCCTTGTAATTCCAGCTGGAGGGCAATTGGCCTAAGGGATATCTAAAGCTTGGGCTGAAAGTGCTGGAACAGGGGCCTACCCAATTGCTCCTGCTAGATGGTCACTGCTGGATGCTGGAGAAACTTTGCACCTGATTCCCTGCTCCTACTATTGCCTTTTGCTGCCTCTGCTACTCTTT
>PVKC010013213.1:0-23139 GCA_004027635.1 Crocidura indochinensis
GTTTTTGGGCCACACCCGGTGACGCTCAGAAGTCACTCCTGGCAGGCACGGGGGACCATATGGGGAACCAGGGGATCGAACCGTGGTCCGTCCTAGGTTAGCGCAGGCAAGGCAGGCACCTTACCTCCAGCACCACCGCCCGGCCCCCGGGGATTATTTTCCAAGGAAAAGTCACTGAAGTTGGATGGCAGGAGGAACTAATTCTTCTGAGGTATGTAGGTTGGAGGGAGCATTAGTCTAGTCCCAAAGATGAACCAGGTCCATGTGCTCAATGAGACGAGTGGGAAAAGGAAACTTGGTGAGGAAGTTAGAAGCACAGCTAGGCCAGTGTAGGTTTAAGATTCAAGGTGGGACTGAGGTTGGGGGTGGTCCAATGTGTCTAATAAGAGTTTGAATTGCTACTTTGGTAGGACTAAGACACATTTTTACCCAGAAGTGACAGGAAGAAGATTTGCTCTAATTCTCTTTTATCTTTGGATTTCTTTTTTATGCTTTTATTTTGGGGGCCACATCGGGTTGTGCTTATGACTGAATCCTGGGTCTCTGCTTGGGGAACCATACCTTGTAGGCCCAGTAGTCCACATAGGGTGCCAGGGATCAGAATTGGGTTGATTACATGTATGATAATACCCTTACCCCAGTACTATCTATTGATTTAGTCCTTCTTTTTATTTTTATTTATTGTTTTTGGGCCACATCAGTGACGTTCCGGGATTACTACTGGCTATGCACTCAGAAATCACTCCTTGCTTGGGGGACCATATGGGACTACAATCTGCCCTAGATTAGCTTGTGCAAAGCAAACGCCCTACGGTTTGCACCACTGCTCTGGCCCCTTTCTTTGTATTTTTTCAAACCTTCATGGATATATACAGTGAATTAGTAGTGCTGCCATTTATGATGCCTTAGTATTTCACTGAAAATCCCCCATCTCTTTGGGACTTGGAGAATCAACACTTTCCAACCTAACAGGAAATTAAATGTTTCCTCAAGAAGTCTGAGGAAACCTGACAGTGTCCATTGGAGGAGAAAAGAGAGGGAGGAGGCAGGAGATCTCTACTTTCATCTCTGAGTCCAGATAGAATTACAAATTGGGTGAGCTCAGGACTTGAGGTGATTAAAAATTCAGGATGACAAGACTGTTAATCAATAAAATGGAAGGACAACTTCTTAGCATCAAAGAACTCAAGAAGAAACTGCAGATGAATCACTTTCTCCTGCTTAGTTGCCCTTTGCCAAGGTGCTTCCACCCACGTCTCAGAACAGAGGGCACACCAGCCGCTGTGGATTTTGTTTCCAATGGGAAACCTCCATCAGCTGCCATCACTCCCAATCCAACACCCCACCTTCCTCTCGATGATCCCTCAGATGGCACCTTTTCCTCTGAACAGCTCAGCTCTGAGATTTCCTCTAGACCTCTCTCACCGGGGGTGAAATACTAGGAGTTACCATGTAGGGAGGAACCCCTCTTCCCTTGCAGCTCAAACAAATATGGCCACTGCTCTGAACCTGAAACACACACATTTTGCTCAGGAAGCCCAAGGAGATGAGGGGTTGAAGCAGGTTTGGAATGGCAATGCTCAGACACCAGAGAGGGGAGCATCTGCCCTGAGAATTTCCTCTCCAGACAATTAAGAACAACAGGAAAATCCATAGGACAGAAATAACCATCCCCACTTGGAGCGGGGGAAACCAGCTGTTCTTTCAATTCGCAAAATGTCTTCAGAACTTAACTGTTTTTCAAAACAATTTGGATCCGCTGAAACCTGAAACATATTGTGCCTGACATTCTTCCATTGACTTGTTAAGCCTTGTGTGTTCAGGAAGATTCTTGTCACAGATGTTTTGAATTCGTTTATATTAACTTATCACAATGACATTTGAAAGCACTCTATGAGGTTCAAGAGAGTCTACAGACCTGGGGTTCCTGCGTTTTAATCCAGGAGTTTGATCCCCATTCTGATGGGCATTCTAGGAGAATTCAGGATGCGGATGAGTCAATTCCCCCTGGCAGCATGGACTCCTTCCATCCCTCATTCTCTTCCCAAGAAAACATTCCAAAGCTTTGAAAGGGGCCAACCAAATGTAATAACGTTATTCTGGTACATGGAAGGGGTTCTCATTGATATTATTTGACAGATAAAGATTTCAAAGCTAACATTTGGATCAGAGGCAGGTAGCAGAGGGGTTAAAGAACTTTGTTGTATGTAGCAATACCTGGCACTGCATAGTCCCAACTATCACCAATGGTACCTCTGGGCACAGACCTGGGAAAAGTCCTACAAATACTCAGGGAATCATGTAGTGCAGGTGATTGATAGACTCTAGCCTCCAGCATGCAAATATGTGTTTTAGTTCTCTGAACCTCCCTCTTATCCCAACTTTCTCTTCTGTATGTACTCAACGTCTCTGTGGCATAGCTAACATGTGAGTGAGTGCTGCATAGGTATGGTGGGGGGTTGGGGGACAGATGAAAAGGGACTAAATACTTTACAAGAGGTTATTTATTCCTTTCTTCATACTCCTTCTAAATCTTATCTCCATAGAACATTTCTTGAGAAATTTTAGCCATTTTTAATGTGTTTTCAAACTAGTTCCCTTTGGAAGATTATCTTAGAGGAAGTTGAAGGCCACGGATTCCAAAATAAACCTAGGAAGGCTTTGAAATCATGTGTGTATACACTCAAAAGAACATTCAGAAGAAAGTCACTCTACATCAGAACAATAGTCCTCCCACCCATTCTTTCCCTGGCTCACTGAGTTCTTTGTACCTCGCAAAGGTAGTTTAGCAGTTGTTTGTTTTTATTTTTAACTTGGAATTTTTTTGTAGTTAAAGACTTTTTAAAATATTGCTTGTTTTCTTTCTAATGATCTTATTGTAGCTATATTTTTTTTGTGGAGGACATACACAGTGACTCTGAGGGGTAACTCCTCTAGTTCTTTGCTCAGAAATCACTCCTGGCAGGCTTGGGGGACCATCTGGTATGCTGGAATGAAATCTGAATTGACCATGTGCAAAGCAAACACTCTACATGCTGTGCTATCCCTCCAGCCCCGAGGAACAGATTTTTTTTGTTGTTTTATTTATTTATTTTTTTGTTTTGGGGTCACACCCAGCAGTGCTCAGAGATTACTCCTGGCTCTGCACTCAGAAACTGCTCCTGGTACACTTGGGGGACCATATGGGATGATAGGGATATAACCCGGGTCTGCCATGTGCAAGGCAAACACTCTACCTGCTGTGCTACTGCTCTGGCCCCAGAAACAGATTCTTTTTTGTTTGTTTGTTTGGTTTGGTTTGTGAGTCACATCCAGCAGTGTTCAGGGGTTACTCCTGGCTCTATGATCAGAAATCACTCCTGGAAAGCTCAGGGGACCATATGGGATGCCGGGATTTGAACCACTGTCATTCTACATGCAAGGCAAATGCCCTACCTCTATGCTCTCTCTCCAGCCCCCATAAACACACTCTTAATCCTACTAGCAACTGCACAAGTCCTTGGGTCTGGGTATTTAGTGGTCTGGCCAAGGAAACATGTCAGAAGCTTGAGCACCTCTGGCTGAGTAAAAGATGTAATGGAATCCAAACAGGCTATGGCCACACCTCTGGAGACAGATTTACTGGACAACTCTGGGGTGGGGAAATCAGGTCTTTGTTCACCTGGGCAGTGGGCAAGTTAATGGTGGGAATCTGTTACCACCTGCTGTGGCATGTCTTCACCTGTGCAGAGAACACGTCCTTACCTATGCAGTGGATATGAGCTAACCTTCTAGTCAGTTTGTCCACAACTGTGCAATGAATATGACCTCACTTATGCTGAGAATGTGTGCTTAACTTTGTAGGAGGCATGTCCCCATCTGTGCACAGGGCATGATTTGCTTCTGCTGTGGCCTTTACAGTAGCTCCACTGCACAGTGGTTAAGCCATTCAGCTATCAAAGAGTCATAGATAGCAATGCTGGGTGTGGGATCCAACCTAATAGAGGAGCTCTGAAGGCTGAAGGTTGTGTGATTATGTGGGTACCAGAGACCCAGCTCTAACCAAAAAGCTTTGAGCCATGAGAAAAATCTGCATTCCTTAGAGTCTCTGTGTGTCAACAAGGAAGACAAGGTTTGGGCTCTTGTTTTTTCATGTAGGACCTGATGATAGAGTTATTTAGCAAGACACCACAGGAACAAAAATAGTTTGATAAAATCCAGAGAAAGTAGGTTCTTCAGTGGTGGGAGACCAAATGCCACTAGCCTTTCACTCATCATGCCTGGATCATGCTGGTGGTTCCAGTTTTCATAAGCCATTTTAACAGCTTCACAGAATTTCACCACATACAGGCCTGTGTTGTCTGTACCCAAGGACACATGGTGCAAGTAGAACTGAGAGTGTAGTTCTCACCCCTCTCCATGTAGCACACATTTGAGAAATGTGGAGCCAGAACTCAGGACTCTAATGGTAAGAGATAGTCTGAGAAAAATGGGGGTTTTCAGGCTTGATAAGAAAGATAACCAAGGGGGGCTGGGCGGTGGCACTGGAGGTAAGGTGCCTGCGCTAACCTAGGATGGACCGCTGTTCGATCCCCCAGTTCCCCATATGGTCCTCCGTGCCTGCCAGGAGCGACTTCTGAGCGAATAGCCAGGAGTAACCCCTGAGCGTCACCGGGTGTGGCCCCCCCCAAAAAAGAAAGATAACCAAACCAAGTCCAATCACCTGCCATATCTCTGCCAGGATAAGCAAATAAGGGATCCTGTGGGCTTATCACGAAAGGAAGAAAAGTTTGGGATGCTCAATGCCCCAAATTTTATATTGATAGGCAGAAATGCGTAATGCACAAAGTCTCTGCCCCTCACTGCACATAGGTTCCCCTCCTTGCTTTCTGTGGTTCAACAGACATCTGTTATTTAAGTTCAGCCTAAATATCAAGACTGGGCACCGTATGATTAAAATGAAAGCTATTCAGTTAAAAAAAAAGTTATTACAGCAACAACTCCACATTTTGGAGGGATTTGGGGGGCCAAACTTGGCTGCTCTCAGGGGTTACTCCTGGCTCTGCACTGAGAAATTACACCTGGCACACTGGGAGACAATATAGAACCCAGGGATTAAACCCAGGTCAGTCATGTGCAAGGCAAATGCCCTACTTGCTATGCTATCGCTCCGGTCCGCAACTCCAAGGTTTTAATATTGTCATACTAGTAGAAGCATGCCAAGTTAGACATCAATAGTATTTAAAGCCACCTAATGTTCAGAAACAAAAGAAGTCAGAGAAAGATCAACTAGCAAGAAGTGCTTAGTACTGACAATAACTCAATAACTTAATGAACTCATTGTGAGATACAATTTCCATAAATTTTCTTTTTTTTTTGTTTTTGGGTCACACCCGGCAGTGCTCGGGGGTTACTCCTGGCTCCATGCTCAGAAATTGCTCCTGGCAGGCACGGGGGACCATATGGGGCACCGGGATTCGAACTGATGACCTTTTGCATGAAAGGCAAACGTCTTACCTCTATGCTATCTCCCGGGTCCCTCTTTTTTTTTAATTTTCTTGTTGCTATCCTTTTTATTCAATTTGTTTCTTTTCTTTTTTAAATATTATAATTTTCTCCCACTTATCTGAAAGAAAATGTATTATAGTCTTTAAATAAAGTAACATATATATTTAAAAAATTATCCTAGATTTTCTGTACTCATGTTCTTTGGAGTATACCCCCTCCCCGGGCCAGCAACAGGGTAAGCATGAAATTCAGAATTTTAGGTCCCAAGACCTGCAGGATCACTGTTTTGCTCCAATTTCCTACACATAGACAATTTCCAGAAGCATTCATCCACATCTATTGATTCACCACATCCATTATATGAAATAATATGGAATAATGGAAATAATGGAAACTCCTGTTTTCCCATTTTCTTTGGGCCTTGGGATGTGGGAAGGACAAAAAGAATTTGGAAGTCTAGCTGTGTTCCTTGGAAATGGAAAAATCCAGAGAGAATAAAGTCAATTTGAAGTCACAGAGCTGAGGTGGAGGGAATCAGATTGTTAATAGACATTCTTTTGGGGAGTGAAGAAAAGACTCTGGAATTGATTGTAATGGTTTCATAGTTAGTTACTCTGCAGATCTGCTGAAAACCACTTAGATAAGGGGAATTGCTATGTGAACTATAGTTTAATAAAGTTTTAAAAGTATTAATAAAATTACTCCTAAGTCTTGGAAATGCTATATTCTGCAAATCTATGGTTTCTGGCTGTCATGGTAGCATGGTCAAACCAGACATTGAAGATTAGCTCCAAGGAAATAGTTGCTCTATCCCACAGATGGGAGATTGAATAAGGCATGTTGGAAGCAGTGTCTTTCAACACAGAGGTGCCCAAATGACAACTGAAGAAAAGCTTCCTTGTTGTCCTGAGACTCAAGTCATCAGGACTTGGTCTCTGTGATTTGTCTTTTTGATCATTTATGACTGCGCCAAGGGTTGAACCCAGGCACTGACAAACAAGTCAAGTACTCTACCCAATACTTGTCCCACTCTAATTCTTCTGTAGACAGCCATGTCCTTCCTTACAGAGAAAGGAAAGATATATAGTCTTCTAAATCATTCTCCTGGCACCTGGGACTCCTGTGCTAAGGATAGGACCTGTGTCAGGGGTATAGAAAACCTCAACCCCATGACAATATGGTACATGATTTTCAGCCTGGGTGCCTGAGATAGTGAAGATCTCATTGGGGGACAAACTGGTTCCTGGTCACTGTCTACCAGTGAGAAAATCTGGGGTGTCTAAAACTCTAACTTGGAACCTAATTTTCTTGATCACATGAAAGTCTGTACATCAACTTATAACACATTTATGCTAAATTAGCTAAACTGTTGTGTATGTAAACATTTTATGGGATTATTATGTTACTGACCCTACCCTGATCGGTGATTATGTCCTACACTAGGGTGTGACCTGGCATTCTGCCCCCACCCCAGGGTGGTACCTGATTCTGCTCCCACCATTGGGTGGTATCTGATCCCACCATTGGGTGGTACCTGACTCTGGAGGATAAAAACAAGGGTCTGTGGAAGGCAAGGGGCTTTTGGCTGGAACTGATGCTGAGGCTTTGGACTTCAGTCTTGCCCACCGAATAAAGCTAATATTTTCACAAGCCTGACTGTCTGCGAGCTGTTTACCAGCGCCTTCACCTCAGAATCACCAGCTGAACAGGGTGGTGAAGCCACGGGTAAACAGCTCACAGACAGTCAGGCTTGTGGAAATATTAGCTTTATTTGTTCTAAGATACCACGACTGTAGTTTTCTATTTATTTTTATTCACTAATTTATTTATTGGTTTGGGGGCCACACTTGGCAGTGCTCAGGGATACTCCTGATGGTACCTGGGGAACCATATTGGGTGGTAGGAACTGAACTTGGTCAACTACATGCAAGACAAGTGCTTCATCCACTTTACTACCTCACAGACTCCAACACTGTGATTTTATTTCTTTTTTTGGTGTTGGGGCCATATTTGACAATGATCATGGATTACTCCTGGCTCTGTGCTCAGGAATTATCCTTAGTGGTACTTGGGGGACCATTTGGGATGCTAGGTATCGATCCAGGTTTGCTGTGTGCAAAGCAATTCTCTATCTCCTGTACTACCTCACTGGCTCCAACCCTGTGATTTTAGTTTTTGGGTCACACCCGGCAGTGCTCAGAAGTTACTCCTGGCGCCATGCTCAGAAATCGCTCCTGGCAGGCACGGGGGACCATATGGGGCACCGGGATTCGAACCGATGACCTTTTGCATGAAAGGCAAACGCCTTACCTCCATGCTATCTCCCGGGCCCCAACCCTGTGATTTTAGAGGTTGGTTTCTTTCCTTCTAAATTTTGTTAAGTCATAAGTATTTTTGGTCTTCTTTCCCAGCATGTCATATTTTATGGGTAAAAATTAATTATTCATTAAAGGTTATCTTGTCTTTTCATAATTTCATGCATAATAAATGTTAAGGATTTATTTTTGCTCCAAAACAGTACGCAAAGTTTTTGTATATAGACAAAGTTTTGAAATAAGAAGCATTTTATATGTGTTTGCCTTCACTTTATTTTTCCAAAAACACAATCATTTTAAAAGGAAAATAGGAAATAAAGAACAACGAAATAAGACACTATTTATGATATTAATACATTTTGGGTGGGATGTTTAGGGACACAACCAGTGGTGCCCAGGGATTGCACCTGTCTCAAGTCAGAGATCATTTCTGGCAGTATTTTTAGGACCATATACAGGTTGGGGATTGAACCCGGGTCAGACCCATGAAAATGTCTTAACCCTGGTACTATTCCTCAAGCCCTTTCATAAGTACGTTTTAATGTTCTAAGCTACTTCTTCTGAAAGTCAACGAAAAATTCCTAGAGGAACAAATATGTGGAGGACTTTTTATTTTAAAGAACAGAAACCACTTACATGAAACTCAGGGAAGAATAAGGAATCTAAGGGGCATAAGCACGAGCATTTTAAAGTTTGATTTGAATTCTTCTCAACTAATAGTTTGGTGACAGAATCTTTCAGAAGGGGTGATTCTGTTCTTGTCGTCACATGCAACCCACAATTGGAGCAGAAGAAGCAACCTTACTTTTGCATCCTCTCAAAATCTTCTGCTTTGGGAATTATTTTTATTCCTTGTGAGTTGTAAAGCCGAGACCAAGCTCACAACTTTCCTTCGCTCACCCCCTGGGTGCACAGATGCTGCCCCTGCCCACTGCCAGCTGGGCTGACTCTATTTCCAAAACAGACTCTCCTGCCCCTTCCACCATTCCCCATCATCTGGATTTCTCGTGGCAACTCTCCAACCTTTTCTTTGTAGAGAGGATTAAGTTTAAATACAACAATTTGTATAGCATATGCTTCAAAATTTCAATCATTTTGGAAACTGGGGAGGCAGGGGAGTTGGAGGGAAATGATCTCAGATAAGACTGAATTTGTAAGCTGCCGTACAGCTGTGTTGTCCAATATGGCGGCCATATGTGGTGATTTAAATTTAAAGTTAATTAGAGCAACAAGAACAAAAATCCAGTCACTTGATTGTATTAGTCACATTGCAAGTGTCCAGTGGCCACATGTGACTAATAGCTACCAATTTGGAAGGCACAGAAACAGCACATCTCCATCCACATGGTAAATTCTATTGGGTGAACTAAATTGGAGAGTATTTTTTAATCTATTTTCCAGTACATAAACTCCTGATTCAATCTCATCAATATTGTGTATTTTATTGTATATATATATATATTTTAAGTTTGGGGCCATACCTGACTGATCTCAAAATTTACTTTTGGCTCTGTACTCAGGGATCACTCCTGGTCATTCTTAGAGACTGTATGTGGTGCAGAGAATTGAACTTGGGTCAGCCACATGCAAGGCAAATGCCCTACCCAATGTACTACTGTACTATTACTCCAGCCCTAGCACTATATCTTCTTATACTGTCATATTTACAACTCAAAGCAACTTTTTAAAAATTTTTCCATTTTATTTATTTAATTTTGTTGCACTTGGCAGTGATCAGGGGACCATATGTGATGCCTGGGATCAAACTAGGGTTGACTGCATGTAAAACAACTGCCATACCCTTTAAACTATTTCTCTGATCTTCAGTGTTATTTAAGTTCTAAAAATGAATGGTAATGATATACCATCTACACAACCACCCCCACCCCATTGCATTCTGAATAATACCCAAATGTATGTCCATGATTAAGAGCCTGAGTTGATTGCCACTCATTGATCCTCTCCAACCTGACTTCTTCAAGCAGGCCAAGTATGGTTCACAATATTTTATAAAATATGTCTCTGCTTGGCTGGTTCCTCCCAATCTCTAGAGAATGTCTTCTCCAAGTCTCTTCTCTCTGACTGCCCTTCCCATCCTATACATAACATGAATCCTACTTGAGCTTCTTTAGAGCTGGAATTATATATGTGGGCCTCTAAGTCTTGAAAACATGTATTGTCTTCTCTAGACTGCAGGTTATTTCAGGACAGGGAGCTTGAATATCATGTTTTAGTGGAATCCCTGACCTCTGGTACACTGGTCTTCGCTCTGCTGCCATATTACACACATCCAAATGGTATTTGAATGAGCAGAGAAATAAAAACTTTGCATGCAAGCACACACACACACACACACACACACACACTCACACACACTCCAGATGGAAGGGACCTCACTGACCACAGGGAAGTTAGAAGGGGGGAAAATTCACATCTAGGACTCTACTCCTAGAGTCTCACATTGCAATTGTGAGACTTGTATTCTCTCAAAAGGATACACCTTTTTGAGAGTGTATTTAGCAAAAAAGACTTCACTCTGGAGGCCCCAATTTAGATTTTTAGATTTTCTTAACTATAGAAAACCAGAACCACATAGAGTACTTCTAACATTTAGTGACACTCAGGCCCAGAAGTATTGAGGATGGAGGTTGTGGGAAGGCATGCGCACTACCACTTAATCCATCCCCTTGATTTGGTCTATGTTTTAAAAATTCCATTGTGTGGCCCAATTGGTTTATTTTCAGAGCAGAAACTCTACCTGGCTGATAGAGTTTCTCAAGTAAAATACCTAGCATTCCAATCGAAGAAGATCAGTCACCAAGACACAAACTCGTCTGTGCCTTTGTTTCTGATAATCTACTACCAGGAGCTATGAAAACACTGCCAACAAACCTTAGGAAACAACTATCTATTTCAAGTGCATTAAATTATGTATAAGTTTATAATATATTTGTCAGTTTTATTGAGATACCATAGTTGAAAATGTAATTATACTTTTCATGTCCGTTGCGTTTCAGCACCTCACCCATCACCAGAGTTGAAGGTCATTCATAAGAAGTGAGTGTCGGGGCCAGGCGGTGGCGCTGGAGGTAAGGTGCCTGCCTTACAGCGCTAGCCTTGGACGGACCGCGGTTCGACCCCCCGTGCCCCATATGGTCCCCCAGGCCAGGGGCGACTTCTGAGCGCATAGCCAGGAGTAACCCTTGAGTGTCACTGGGTGTGGCCCAAAAACCAAAAAAAAAAAAAAAAAAAAAAGAAGAAGTGAGTGTCATCACAAAAGTCTTGACAATCTTGGACTTCTTCCTTATTACTCCAAAGCCACTATTTTATTTGTTTAATTTTGTTGCACCTGGCAGTACTCAAGGATCACTCCTGGCAGTGATCAGGGGACCATATGTGATGTCTGGGATCAAACTAGGGTTGGCTGCATGTAAAACAACTGCCATATCCTATAAACTATCTCTCTGATCCTCAGTGCTATTGAAGTCCTAAAAGTGTATGGTAATGATATACTATCTACACAACCACCACCGCCCCCATTTGATACCCCATTGGGTATTAAAGTCTCCTACTCCTTAATCAAAAGATGTACCTGCTTCCACGCGGGGTGATTTCTCCCAGTGTCTGACTCCAAAGGGACACTAAATAAATATGACAATAGGAATAGCACCCAATCACTGGCAGTGAATGTTCCCATATCTCTTTGAGAGTTGAGATAGCTATTTCCCTTTTATTACTTTTGGCCTATTGGTAGTCAAAGAGAAAAATGTCCTTATTTAAGAAAAAAAGATGAAAAATAGAAAAGGTTTCGTGTTTAATGATAAGTAGAGGGTCCTAGATTTATTTGACCCACCACCCCAGAAAAAAAAATCACTCAACACTACTCCCTGGAAATATGAAAATAAAAGAAAGTGATCTTCCAGTTATATGTAAGGATTCTAATAACCCCCCACCCCCTTTATCCCAGTCTTTGGGGTAGAGTTATCACTCACTTGGGAAACACTTTGTTCTAAAGAAAATGTCAACAGAGAGGTATATTAAGGGGGCTGCTTAAAAGAATATGATCAGGGGCTAAAAAAGATATTACAGTGGGTAAGATACTTGCCTCGCACTAGGCTGACCTGGGTTTGAAAATCCCTGAAGCCTTCTATGTCCCCTGAGCACTGTCAGGTGTAATCCCTGAGTAAAAAGCCAGGAGTAACCTTGAATATTGCCAGGATATCCCCCAAACCAAATAAAATGAAAGCAAATGAAAGAACATGACCACAAAATGTATATCTCTTTCAAAAATTACCCTTATGGTAACTACCTGTATGTAAGAGTCCATCAAAAGGTAGGGAAAGGATTTGGGTCTTTCTCCTGACTGCCATTCACTAACGATGGAATTGATGAAACATTGGCTTGCAAGACTATTTATCCTCCACTATACTCCTTTGGATATTCCCTTCCCACTGTGATCTCCCTTTTCATACCAACCTCACTTATAAGGACAGAATCCAAGAGACTGTTTTAATTTGATTTTGCCTATTTCTTTACTTCTCCAGATCCCACCTATGCATTTCTCTTCTTCTGACTTCTTTCACCTAGCCTGACACCCTTTAGTTTTCTATCCATGAGATAGTGAAGGCAAGATTTCCCTTTTTCTCATCACTAAGCAACTTTCCACTGTGTACACAGGCCACAATTTCTTTATCTGTTCTTTGTCACTTGAATTGTTTCCAGATTTCAGTTGTTGTAAATAATGCTGCAACAAACTTAAGTGTCAGATGACTTTTGTTTGCTTCTGATAGATGTCTATAAATAGAATAGTTGGATCTTGTTCTATAATTTCCATATTAACCCCAGAATAATAGGTCTCAAATCTTCAGACATATTAAACTAATGTCGGGGCCTGGGAGATAGCATGGAGGTAAGGCGTTTGCCTTTCATGCAAAAGGTCATCGGTTCGAATCCCGGTGCCCCATATGGTCCCCCGTGCCTGCAAGGAGCAATTTCTGAGCATGGAGCCAGGAGTAACCCCTGAGCAATGCTAGGTGTGACCCAAAAAAACAAAAACAAAAACAAAAAACAAAAAAAATAAAAAAAAACAAACTAATGTTTTATGAAGCTGAGGACATGATTACTTTTAGATGGCAGACATTAAGTCGAAGCCATTTTGCCTTTCTTGGCATTAAACTGTGACTAGAGAGCTTCTGGTTTTTCAGATAAATTCTGCTTCTTCAAGTCTGTGTTTGAACTTGGAGAACTGCTTCTCTCTCTCAAAGTGACCTAACCGAGCTTCCTGTGCTTGGTAATATGATCCATAGAGAAGCACTTATTTTGGCTGATGCACACTTGGTTTGCAGACTTTTCAGGGTCAGAGAGATTTGTACAATAAGGATTTTAAAATAGCATTAATATATAAATATGCAATATATAACATTAATATGCAATTGCAATTTTGTGTGTCTTCTTTCACTTTAAAATTACTTTGGAGAGAGAGGGCCAGAGAGGTAGCATGGAGGTAAGGCATTTGCCTTGCATGCAAAAAGATGGTGGTTCGAATCCCGGCATCCCATATGGTCCCCTGAGCCTGTCAGGAGTGATTTCTGAGCATAGAACCAGGAGTGATCCCTGAGCACTTCCGGGTGTGACCCCAAAAAACAAAAAATAAAATAAAATAAAATTACTTTAGGGGCCAGAGAAATAGTAGAGTAGGTATAATTCTAGTCTTGCTGGTCTCCTGAGTGATCCCTGGGCACAGAGTATATGTATATGCTTCAGAGTAACCCCTGAGCATAGCAATTGTGATCCATCTACTTCAGCCCCCATCTCACAAATTTGTTGACAGAATTTGCAAACTACCCAGATTTCCTTTTGATACCAACAGCTGGCAAACATGTGCATTCCCAGAAACCTTGCAATGAGAAGCTGCTCATTCAAATCCTCTTACCTGGCTTCTTCACTTTTACCTAAGAGTTTTAGTCCATAGTTAGTTAAACTAGTTTGTATTCACATGTGAAAAGGCTCCACATGTTGTAATCCCACCTGGGAGAAGCAGGTCTGGAGCAGGGACCACCACAGGTAATAATCCAAATCAGGCTGAGGGGGAAATTCGTGTCTTGGGACCTTTTGACCTTGTGGAACAAGAGGAAGAGGCCAGCTGAGCTTGCAGTATTTATTGGGAAATTAAGATCACTCCCATGGGCAGAGCGAGCAAAGAAACTCTTCTTACCTTGGTGGGTTTTTGACATGTAAAGATGAAACTATCTTTTTTTTTTTTGTTTGGTTTTTGGGTCACACCCGGCAGTGCTCAGGGGTCACTCCTGGCTCCATGCTCAGAAATTGCTCCTGGCAGGCACGGGAGACCATATGGGGCACGGGGATTCGAACCGATGACCTTTTGCATGAAAGGCAAATGCCTTACCTCCATGCTATCTCCCGGGCCCCAAGATGAAACTATCTTTGTTTAGGGTGAAGACCAGTTAACCCAACACACATGTCCATCTTCATCTGGAAAGCCAATATCTACCATCAAAGTGTCAGAAAGCTTCTTGTCTGGGCTAAAATCTCCCTTTCCTGCACTGCTAACCTGGTCTTTCAGGGAAGGTTCTCCCAAAGCACTGCATGGGATAAAGGGAAAAAGATGATAAGATGAGCCTGGTTGGAAGGCAGCATCTGTCATAATCATATGTAAAAGAACATGCTTGCAAAAATTTCAGAGGCGGGAATTCTATAACCTCTCTCTCTCTCTCTCTAATCCAGTCCTAATGTTCAGCAACCTTCACCACCAGGAAATTCTACCATAAATAACCCAAATCCTTCATGCAGCTTAAACTCATTTCCTCTCCCTCTCTGCTCCCTGGAGATGGGGAACAGCTGGCCACCATTCTCTGTACCAAGTTCTTTGTCAATTGGATGATTGGCTTCTGGCTTTGGACCACCATCCTAATTAGGAGTTTGACCTGTTCCATATTGTGCTGTCCACAAAAGCATGTCAAAAGGGAAGATAAAACTTGGAACTTCAGAACATGCCATCAGGGTCCCTGGCTTTCGCCATGCTACCAGGTTGCTCACAGTTTATATACACTTGAGAAAGTGTGGAGAATACAATTGTCCTTTCTCTGGCTAGCCCAGTCATGTGAGCACTCTGCAAAGTGATGCAGATTCTCTGAAGGTGACAAGAAAGACTATACATGGGATGAGTGTGTAGCAAGCACTTCCAGTCCATGCCCTCTTCTCCTCAACTCAGTCTACTTTTTCCTCAGAGACTTCCCAGTGCACTTAGCTAAGAATTAGGATTGCTCCCATTCTGCTCATGAGGAAACTGTCACACTGGGCTAACTTGTCCAATGAGATCCACTGAGGAGTGAGAGAGTAAGAGTCTAGACCCAAGCTGTTGGGTCATGAGCCTGCAACTCTTCAGTCTTGTCTCCATCCTGCCCATAACTGAGATACTATTGAGTCCAAGAATCTCATAGCATGGGATCAGGACACAGTGCTGCTTCATTTCAGCAACTACTCTTGACTGAGAGAATAAGAACATTGGATGCCCTGCTCTAGTACATAAAGCTCATAGGTGCTTAATGCCACTGAAATGAAATTCTCCTTAGGTGCAGGGTCCTCCATGATGATATCAGTCAGAGGCAAATATTAGGGTCCCCCAATTTCCAGCCTATATGACCATTACAAAGCACATATTCCAGAGCTCAGTATGGCGTGATGGTCAGGTTCCATCTGGACACATTGAGCACCTATCCATCTTTTCCAGTGTCCTGTGGTGGTGGCTGAGTGGGGAGAAATGTTGGGGAGATGGGCAGAGCTGCTTCCTAGAGGTAGCAATCTATATTACACCTTCTCCCCCCACCCTCACCTCAGCCTCTGCTATCCCTTAAAGAACAGAAGCCAGACCAGCTAGACAGTTTTCACTATTAAAACTATATGCGACAGCAATATTTGTGGTCCACCTGCTTGGGGTTTAGAGGGGAATCTCCACTCCAGGTTAAGACAGGGCCCTGTAGTGGCAATCCAATAGTATTGTCATTTAATCTGAAAAGACTGTTCCTTCTATCGGGGTTGGAGCAATGGTGCAGGGTGCAAGCGTCTGCCTTGTGCATGCTAGCCTATGACACATCATGGTTTGATCCCTCGCATCCCATATGGTCCCCCAAGCCAGGGATAATTTCTGAGTGCATAGCCAGGAGTAACCCCTGAACATCACCGGGTATGCCCCCCCCCCAAAAAGACTATCCCCTCTGTGGGACTTTTTATTTGGGAGTGGGGGTTACAGTGCTCAGGGCTTGTTATACTTCTGGCTCTGTACTAGGGATCACTCCAAATGGTGCTAGGAAATTGAGTCAGGGTTGGTCATATGCAAAGCACCTTAATCCTTGGTCCTATATCTGTTCTCCATCTGGGGCTCTTTAAAAATAGCCTCATGATCCTAATTACTGCATGTCCAAGTATGGTAAAGGACCCTTCTTTCCTGAACAGATCCACATTTTCAGCCAGGGTACATAGGGCCTGCCTATGTGTCCCCAGAATTTTCTTTTACAGATATAAATATGAGACCAAGCACAAGATTAGGGAGGCACTGATAGGCCAAAATAGGGGACTGCAGAAAAGAAAACAAGGTGGGAAAGGAACAATCCTCAACAATAGCTGAGAAACCCTGGGATAGCTAATACTCTCAGACTGGGTGAGGGCCCAAAATTTTTAGTCTAAACATCATATGACATAACTTTTTCTTTTCTTTTCTTTTTTTTTTGTTTTGTTTTTGTTTTTGGGTCACACCTGGCAACGCTCAGGTGTTACTCCCAGCTCTATTCTAAGAAATCGCTCCTAGCATGCTCAGGGGCCTGAGTGCATAGCCATATGCACCATATGGGCCCCTGGGATTCAAACCACCGACCTTCTGCATGCGAGGCAAACACACTACCTCCATGCTATCTCTCGGGCCTCAGTGACATAGCATTTTCTTACTTCTCAAGTGCACAATTTATTTCTCATCTTTGTATCCTCTTTCTTCACTACGGAATCTGTATTATAAGCCGCCAAAGAAGAGGAGGGCCCAAGGTTTTTTTTTTTTTTTTAATATAATGCTCATATTTCTTGTCTTCTAATCACTGAGAATATCAGCTATACCTGAAGTTATACTGTGGTCAGTTTCAAATCCTCCTCATGGTTTCATTAGAAATCTGAGAAGTTCTTTTAAAGAATCTGTCTAGAGTTTTTTTAGGGGGGTAATCAGGCTACCTGAGAAAGGAAGAGTGGAGTAGTGATAAACTGAAAATTTGTTCTCCAACTCTCTTATCTGTTCATCTGTCTTCCAGACAGATGGGGACTCTTCAAGTGCCTGGGGCAGCAGATACATTCATCTAACCTGGGGTCAGGCAGATCATTAGTGCTGCATACATATTAGTCAAACAGCAATGCCTCTCTCTCCATACTTTAACATCATGGGATGAAGGCAAGCAGGACTTGGGAAAGCATTTTTACAGCAAATACTTGAGTGTCATTAGCAACATCCTAAAGAAAGAATGTGAAAGTCAATCTGCTGTAATGCAATCACTTAAAGCATGAAATTGACACAAGTGGTATGGGAGAAACTTTCTGAAATGGAATAAGAGAGCAGATTTGCACTGTCTATATTGTCCAACACTTCCCTGCCCTGGCCTACACTTGGATGACATGTTGTAGATGAAATACAATAGGAACACTCCTACCAGTCGCAAAAAGAAGTAGCATCAGCAATGCGAGAGGAAGAACTGATGGTAGAAATAGTCTTTGAGGGCTAGATGCCAGCCACCATGTGTTTAAGACTCCCAGTGGGACCTTAGTTAGATCTCAGAACTTTTGGAGGCAGATACAATCCTTTCTCTCATTTCACAGCGTTGGATACCAAAGCAGGAAAGGTAATGTGATCTCTCTACAGGGACATGGTTTGGAAGTGTACAGAGCGAGACATCACTTGCATCCATTCATTATGTTGCCTCTTCTTCAGATTAGCATCAGACTAGAATATACGGACCTTCTGTCTGGGGTCTATGTAGACATAAAGGGCTCACCACAACCTATACTGTGCAGCACACTGAATCAAAGACCCAGAATCAATGCTTACAAAGATACAAACTGCAAATCAGAATAGAATGACAATTCTAGGTCCTGGTATGGCACACTAGTAGGAAAAGCCCTAGGAAATGATATTTCTGATTTCTGGCAATTTGTTCTTTCTACACTGAATCTTTTACTTTAATAATAAAATTAGCTGAACACTTGAAAATTGATTCACAGGGAATACGCATGTATACTTGGATTTCATATGAAAATCACTTTCATGTGACAATTACTATTGTAGTGTTATGCTTTCAGTATTAACACTGTGAGAAACATGGAAACATGGGACATGACATGATTAAATAGTTGGATCCTTTAATTTCAGGTTTGTTTTTTAGAGGCTCCTTTTTTGGAGGATAGATTGATTCTTACGGTGGTTGTGTTGAGTCTTTGGAATACTGATCCCTATGTGACTGCCTATTCTGAGGAAGTAGGGGGAGTGAGAGTACTCTTAATTAGATCTTCCCAATGAACCTCATTATGTTACAGTGGATTCAGGCTATAAGATACACCAGAGGCTCAGGAGTATAGAAATACCTGCAAAAAGAAGCTACCTTTTAAAATAGTTTTAGATTGCTTTTCCAATAAACTAGATATTTCACAGGTGCAAGGGTGTTTAAATACGAGTAATTTTTAAGAGCACTTCTATCCAATATTCATATACAAATGAAAATAAAATGCACAAAGAGGCTATATAATGGTATCTGTAACTAGGAAAACTATCATCCAGAACCAGAGAGATAGTATAGGCATTTTCTTACTTTTTTGGGGTGTTGGGGGAGCCACACCTGGTGACACTCAGGGGTTACTCCTGGCTATGTGCTCAGAAATTGCTCCTGGCTTGGGGGACCATATCGGATGCCAGGGGATCGAACCACGGTCTGTCCTAAGATGGCATGCGCAAGGCAGACACACTATGCCCTGCGCCACCGCTCTGGCCCCCAAGTATAGGCATTTTCTGACCTTTGCTTGATCCGCATTAGCACTTAAGGATCTTGAGCACCACTACCAATGATCCCTAAGCACTGAGCCAGGAGTAAGGCCTGAGTTCTGTTGGATGTAACCCCAAAACCAAATACACAATACATATACACATATAAACCCGATCTATCATCAAAGTGAAAATACAGAAGTATGAAGTAATATTCTTCTAAAATACGTGACACACAAAGTCTTTGATTAGATCATAACAAAGGCTAAATTCATTCCATACATGGAAAATTGATTCATTAAAGAAAATCTCCTTAACTTATCCTTTTGCAAGATTAAAATTTAAACAATTATAACAATCAAACACATATCCTCTCATTAAAATAAATGAGTTTCAACTCAATTCAAACAATTTATGAGATTATCTCTTGGTTGCAAACAAATTCTAAAAGGAAGAAAAGTGTCAAATATAATATACTCTGGTGAAACAGTCTTATTGCCTTAAAAATAAGAACAAGACATGAATACTTGTTATCGTCCTTTCTAATCAACATCATTTCAAAAATCCATGTTTGTGGAGATAGGTGAGGGATGGTGATGAGTGAGAAAAGTTTCAAAATCTAAAAATAAGAAATAAGTTGCTGTTTTGTTTTCTTTTTTTTTTTTTTTGTTTTGTTTTGGTTTGGGTCGCATCCAGTTACACTCAGAGGTTACTACTGGCTATTCGCTCAGAAATTGTTCCTGGCTTGGGGGACCTTATAGGACATGGGCAGATTGAACCACAGTCTGTCCTAGGCTAGCATGGGCATGGCAGATGCTTTACCGATTGCAGTATTCTGACCCCAATAAGTTGCCTTTTTTTTCATATATTTTTTTCTTTATTTAAACATCTTGTAAACATGGTTGTGATTAGGTTTCAGTCATGTAAAGAATACCCTCTTCACCAGTGCAACATTCTCACCACCAATGTCCCAAATCTCCCTCCCTCCTAACCCACCCCCACCTGTACTCCAGACAGGCTTTCCAGTTCCCTCATTCATTCACATGATTAGGGTAGTTCTCTGTGTAGTTATTTCTATAACTGCACTCACCACTCTTTGTGGTGAGGTTCATGAAGTGAGCTGGAAGTTCCAGCCCTCCTCTCATTGTCTCTGAGGATTGTTGCAAAAATGACTTTTATTTTTCTCAAAACCCATAGATGAGTGAGACTATTCAGCATCTCTCTCTCTCTCCCTCTGACTTATTTCACTCAGCATTGTAGATTCCATGTACATCCATGCATAGGAAAATTTCATGACTTCATCTCTCCTGACAGCTGCATAACATTCCATTGTGTATATGTACCACAGTTTCCTCAGCCATTCGTCTGTTGAAGGGCATCTTGGTTGTTTCCAGAGCCTGGCTATTGTGAATAGTGCTACAATAAATATAGGTGTGAGGAAGGGTTTTTTGTATTGTATTCTTGTGTTCTTAGGGTATATCCCTAGGAGTGGAATAGCTGGGTCGAATGGGAGCTCAATTTCCAGATTTTGGAGGAATCTCCATATTGCTTTCCATAGAGGTTGAACTAGACAGCATTCCCACCAGCAGTGGATAAGAGTTCCTTTCTCTCCACATCCCCGCCAGCACTGATTATTCTCATTCTTTGTGATGTGCGCCAATCTCTGTGGTGTGAGGTGGTATCTCATCATTGTTTTGATTTGCATCTCCCTGATGATTAGTGACGAGGACCATTTTTTCATATGCCTTTTGGCCATTTGTTTTTATTTTTATCAAAGAGTCTGTTCATTTCTTCTCCCCCCCTTTTTTTTGATGGGGTTAGATGTTTCTTTCTTGTAAAATTCTGTAGGTGCCCTGTATATTTTGGATATTAGCCCCTTGTCTGATGAGTATTGGGTGAATAATTTCTCTCACTCGGTGGGTAATTCTTGTATCCTGGGCACTATTTCTTTTGAGGAAAGAGCTTCTCATTTTAATGTATTCCCATCTGTTGATCTCTGCTTCCACTTGTTTGGAAAGTGTAGTTTCCTCCTTGAAGATGCCTTTAGTCTCAATGTCATGGAGTGTTTTAATTAAGTGTTGATCTATATACCTTATGTTATCAGTTCTGATATCAAGGTCTTTAATCACTTTGGATTTTACCTTCGTACATGATGTTAATTGGGGGTCTATGTTCGCTTTTTTGCAAGTAGATAACCAGTTCTGCCAATACCACTTGTTAGAGGTTTTCCCTGCTCCACTTAGGATTTCTTGCTCCTTTGTCAAAGATTAGGTACATCTGGGGGACAATGTCTGAGAACTCAAGCCTATTCCACTGATCTGAGGGTCTGTCTTTATTCCAATACCATGCTGTTTTGATAACTATTGCTTTGTAGTACATTTTAAAGTTGGGGAAAGTAATGCCTCCCATTTTCCTTTTCCCTAGGAGTGCTTTAGCTATTTGAGGGTGTTTATTGTTCCAGATGAACTCCATAAGTGTTTGATTCACTTCTTTGAAGAATGTCATGGGTATATTTAAGGGAATCGCATTAAATCGGTATAATGCTTTGGGGAGCATTGCCATTTTAATGATGTCAATCCTGCCAAACCATGAGCAGGGTATGTGTTTGCATTTCCGTGTGTCCTCCATATTTCTTGGAGCAGGGCTTTATAGTTTTCTTTGTATAGGTCCTTCACGTCTTTGGCCAAATTGACTCCAAGATATTTGAGTTTGTGTGGCACTATTGTGAATGGGATTGCCTTCTTGACTTCAATCTCTTCCCTATCATTATTGATGTATAAAAAGGCCGCTGATTTCTGTGTGTCAATTTTGTAGCCTGCCACCTTGCTATACCAGTCTATTGTCCCTAGAAGCTTTTTGGTAGAGTCTTTAGGGTTTTCTAAGTAGAGTATCATGTCCTCTGCAAACAGTGAGAGCTTGACTTCTTTTCCTATCTGGATTCACTTGATAACTTTTTCTTGCCTGATTGTGATAGCAAGAACTTCCAGCACTATGTTGAAGAGGAGTGGTGAGAGCGGACAGCCTTGTCTTGTACCAGAATTTAGAGGAAAGGCTTTTAGTTTTTCTCCATTGAGGATAATATTTGCCATTGACTTGTGCTAGATGCTTCAACTAGATTGAGAAAGGTTATTTCCATTCCATATTGCTGAGAGTTTTGATCAAGAATGGGTTTTGACCTGATCAAATGCTTCTTCTGTGTCTATTGATATGATCATGCGATTTCTATTTTTCTTCTTGTTGATGTTGTGTATGATATTGATAGATTTATGGATGTTAAACCACCCATGCATTTTTGGGATGAAATCTACTTGGTCATAGTGTATGATCTTCTTATGATTCATTGGATCCTATTTGCCAGGATTTTGTTGAAGATATTTGCATCAGGTTCATCAGGGATATTGGTCTGTAATTTTCTTTTTTGGCAGCATCTCTGTCCGGTTTTGGTATCAAGGTGACATTGGATTCATAAAAGCTGTTTGGGACTGTTCCCATTTTTTCAATTTCATGGAAGAGCCTGGCTAGAATTGGTAGTAGCTCCTCTTGAAAGATTTGAAAAAATTCATTAGGAAATCCATCTGGACCTGGGCTTTTCTTTTTGGGCAGATGTTTGATTACACTTTCAATTTCCTCATTGATGGGGGTGTTTAGATATTCTACATCCTCACTTAAATCTGAAAGGTTATAAGTGTCCAAGAATTTTTCCATTTCTTCTAGGTTCTCTTGTATAGTAGCATAATGTTTCTCAAAATAGTCTCTGATTACCCTTTGGATCTCTGCAATATCTGTCATGACCTCCCTCTTTTCATTTTTAATATGGGTTATCAAATTTTTTCTCTCTCTCTTTCTTTGTGAATTTTACAAGTGGCCTATCAATCTTGTTTATTTTTTCAAAGAACCACTTTTGTTTTCGTTGATCTTTCGGATTGTTTTTTGGTTTTCCCCTTCATTGAGTTCTGCTTTCAGCTTTGTTATTTCCTTCTGTCTCTCTATTTTTGTTCCTTTTGTTGGTCATTTTCTAATTTTTTGAGCTGCATCATTAAGTTATTCAGGTATGCCCCTTCTTCCTTCCTAATATGCGCTTGTAGAGCTATACATTTTCCTCTCAGGACCGCTTTTGCTGCATCCCATAGACTCTGGCAATTTGTGTCTTCATTATCATTTGTTTCCAGGAAAGTTTTGATTTCTTTTTTGATTTCATCTCGAACCCACTGGTTGTTCAGTAGCAGGGTGTTTAATTTCCAATTGTTAAAGTTTTTCTTCTGTGTGGCTTTATAGTTCACATCTAATTTCAGAGCCTTGTGGTCAACAAAG
>PVKC010013214.1:0-23125 GCA_004027635.1 Crocidura indochinensis
GAAATAAAGGAAAAGACAAACAAGAAAACAAAAATCCGAAACACAATAACAAAAACTACAATGACAAAAATCCAAAAAACGGGGCCGGGTGGTGGCGCTAGAGATAAGGTGCCTGCGCTAACCTAGGACGGACCACGGTTCGATCCCCCCCGTTCCCCATATGGTCCCCCGTGCCTGCCAGGAGCGACTTCTGAGCGAATAGCCAGGAGTAACCCCTGAGCGTCACCGGGTGTGGCCCAAAAACCAAAAAAAAAAAAAAAAAAATCCAAAAACCACCAACACAATACAGACTACAACCAAGCAATAACCACGAACCTGAAATAAAACGAAAGAAAGAAAAACATTTTGTGCTTCCCTTTTTTCCCCTTTTTTGCACAAGTGTGCACAATAACTAAAAAGATTAAAAAGGGAATTCCCCTGGCCTAAGAGATAACAGGGTTTATCCGCCCTTGAAGCATACTGTCTTGGGAATAACTGCAGGCTCTGTACATACTCCTTTAGTCTCCCCTAGGTCTTTCTGCTCATTTTGTGGATAAAATGTGGATAAAATCAGGCCTCAGTAACTAGAGATCTTGGTATTTACAAAGGTCATAGAATAGAGCCTTGGATAGAGTCTTTCTTTATGTTCTTAGAAGTTCTGTTCCTATATTGTTGTTTTAATCAGTCTTCTGTAATTGGTAATATTGATGTTTGCTCTGATCCTAGGATGAAGCCTAGGACAGGAGTCTTTCATTATGTTTCCAGAAGTTCTGCTCAGTTCCAGTTGTCTCAGTCAGATCTCTGGAATTAAGAGTTCTTGGTTGTTGTGCAGATCGTAGGCCAAAGCCTAGGTTAGAGTTTTTGTTACTGATCCCAGGATAAGTTCTGCCCAATCATGGTTGTCACAGTCAGTTTTCTGTAGTCAGTGATCCTGGCTTTTGCACAGAACAAAGGATGACATGTCTTCTGATTTCTTATCAATAGATGATGAGATAAGACAACCTGTTCTTAGATCAAGTTGTTGCCATTTCCTCATTGTCAGGATGTCATATCAAAACAGGTGCATGTTGGTGTCAGAGCTGTATTAAGAATGTCCCAGAGGAATTTTTGTTCCTGGAGCTGTTGCAGAGAACTGTGTCGGTTCGGTTTTGTGTCTGAGATCTAGGGCTCAGGGTTGGATGGTCTCTGTCTAATCACATGGAGTCTAAGTTGGGTCCAAATGACATATGTTCAAGGTAGGAGGCACCCTGTATTGTAAAATGTATGAGTTCTTATCCCTAGTAGATAAGAACTTGTTTCTATATGTAAAATTTCCCCTTATTTAGTATTTGCAGAAAGGAATTGTGCCATATTAAATTCTGGTGCATTTGGGGGTGAGAGTGTCAGGCTCTGTCATCTCTGTGCCCTGGTTTTGACCTGAGCTTCTATCCAAGGCAAAACTTTTTCTTGTAGGTTTTTATACCAAGAAGAACCAAAGCAGGTGAATTTAAGGAAGAGAAGAAAACAAAAACAAGACAAGTACATATATATATATGTTTATATATACATACATATATATATATATATATATATATATATATATATATATAAAGGAAGAACTAGATAAAAGTAATTAAGGGAAAAAGTGATGTAGGAGACTACCTTATATTTAGGGTAAGCAGGTTAAGAAGTAGTATTATAGAGGTATTAAACTTACAAAGAAAATATAAACTTCCCCTTTGTCTTTTGAGATATTCTTGTGGGGGGCAGAATCCAGGACACATTTTCATCCCACACCCTGCCTGGACTAGTTGAGTTTGAGAAGTGATTTGCAGCAGAAAGGGCTTGGATAGAGTTCTTGCATTGGGGGGTCCTTCAGGAGCTGAATCTGGTATCAAGCAACAGTCCACATAGGGAGAGGGCCATAGAGTATAAGTCAAGAGGAGTGCTGGTTGTAGTTTCCAGGGGATGAGATGTGGGACTGAGAGGGTGTTCTTTCGCTTGGGAGCTAGGTGATGGCCTATTGGGGCAGGAGGTCGGTCTAGATACCTAATGAGTTAAGAACTGTCTGATGGTCTGCCTGCTGCCTTCTCCAGTCAGAAATGGTGGAACACTGGTCTGGGCCTGGTTCGGGTCTCCCCTCTGTCATATGTCTGCCTGCCACCTTCCCCAGCCGGCCAGTTGGCAGTTTTCTATAAACATTTTAAGAAAAAGGCCAAATAAATTTGAGAACCTTTCTCAATATTTCTCCTACTATGGAACCTTTCTAATCTTGCTTCCTTCCTGTGACCCTCCTGTCCTGCTGGTTGTTGCCTACTCTTATGTTATGGACCTCACTGACATTATGATTACTGCTGTTCCCCGTGGAACATCCTGTGGTCTCACAGCAGGACATATGACCCCTATCTAGATTCACTCATAAAGATGTATTTGGTCAGACTGCCCTTCCCTGACTTTTAGCACCCCTAGATTTCAGTCTCGTTTTTTTTTCTTCTTATGACTCCTATGATGGACATATGAGCAAATGCTCCCAATATATTCAGTCTTCCTGAGAGTCTACCTGTGAGGTCCCCAAAATAATTTCCTCCCACTTTTGGCCTTTTTTTCTTTTCAGGTGCTAAGACAAAGACATATAGTGGTTTCTTATTGGGCCTGGGAAGATAATAGTGATGATAAAGGGGCCTGGTGGTGGCGCTGGAGGTAAGGTGCCTGCCTTGCCTGTGCTTGCCTAGGACGGACGCGGTTCGATCCCCCGGTTCCCATATAGTCCCCCAAGCCAGGAGCAACTTCTGAACACATAGCCAGGAGTAACCCCTGAGCATCACTGGGTGTGGCCCAAAAACCAAAAAAAAAAAAAATAGTGATGATAAGGGCTTTGACTCACATTGGCTAGCCTGGTTTAATTTCTAGTTCCATATGGGGATTCCCCAAGTTCCTCCAGAAGTGATCTCTGAGCACAGCTGATGTGGCTGGCCTTCAAATCAAGGAAAAGTAAAAAGTGATTACACCTTGTGAATGGTGTCTCAAAGAGGGAAGAGACAGGTCTAAGTTTAGACCCAAACAGGAGGATAAAGTGAATTCTCCACAACTATATCACACAGACACCACAGAGTCATTTTTTGAGGGGTCAGGATACATATCAGGATTTGCCAGCGGAATACGACCAAGTTGTGATGGATACGAGGCTCTAGATCCAGCAGAAGACATGAAAATCTGGGTCCAGCATGATGACAATGTGTGATTCATAACTTTCATGGAGTCCCCAACTAGAAGCAGCCAGGTGTTTCTTAGTTAGAAGG
This sequence comes from Crocidura indochinensis, assembly GCA_004027635.1. Lineage (NCBI taxonomy): Eukaryota > Metazoa > Chordata > Mammalia > Eulipotyphla > Soricidae > Crocidura > Crocidura indochinensis. Next base: position 3,258 of record PVKC010013214.1, read on the forward strand.
AAAGAGCAGCCATGAGAATATACACAGAAAGGAGTGCAGGTCAAAGGGAAAAGGCAGTAAGATGTTGACAAACAATTAGAAACAAATCTCTGAGTTGGCTGAGTCAAAAGAGATTTGTACAGAAACTGACACTCTGTAAACTCTACTTATAGAGCATTCTAAACAAATCTTTGATTGATCAAACTCAAACTGTTGCTATCTCTGGGGAAAGAAGCTCAGAGACTGACTTGGAATAGGAAAGAGAACTTTCTGAGCTGATATGCTCTTTTGTTTGTTTGTTTGTTTGTTTGTTTGGGGGCCACATCCAGTGATGCTCAGAACTTACTATCTCTGTGATCAGAAATTACCCGCGTGGTGATTGGGGGGGGGGTCATATAGGATCCTGGGGGATAGGATTAAGGTTAGTCAAGTGCAAGGAAAGTGCCTTTATTATCTCTCTGGCCCATATTGTTCTAATTTTATTTGGAGTTTGGCCTAAACATGTGTATGCATTTGTGAAAATTCAGGGACTGTACATTTAAGAAATGTGCTGTTCAGGACTGAAGAAAAAAATACAGAGGTTAAGATGCTTGTTTTGCTTATGATTGACCCTGGTTTGATCTACAGCACCACAGTCAGGGTTAGGCCTGAGCCCAGAGTCAGGCGTATCTCCTGAACATTATCCAGTATGGCCTAACCCCCTCTTCAAATGTGCATTTCACTATATGTAAATTTGATCCTATACACAAGAATGTCTGTAGACAAATTTTGCTTTCTGGAATAGGAGTTGGACACAGAAGAATTTAGGGGCAAGTGCACTGATGCTTGACATTTTTTTTGAAATGAATCCATACAACAACAAAATCTCTTGGTAGCTAGTTGGGTAAGGGAATAAGTGAGTGAGTTAATAGGTACTGTATTAAGGGTTAACATATGCATTGGATATAAATGGTCATTCCTTGACAAATTCTTCCAGCTTTGTTCTATGTTGGAAAATTTCATAACAGACTATTGAGGAAAAAGAATCTTAGCAGTGTTCTTTATATCCAAGAACATGTGGGGCTCTCACCATATGCAGTGATCAGCCAGGATTGGAGGCTCCCAGAGGAGAAGGTAGGACCTGCAGGCAAAGAGCAAGCAGACAACGAACAGTCTCTGACATCATGGGTTCCTGGGCTGCTGGAATCAGGGCCTCAGACTTAGTAGCTTAGAACAACAGAAATGTTTTCTCTCCTGATTTTGGGTGGGCAAGAGCCAAATATCAAGGTTTCAGCAGTGGGCAAGAGCCAAATATCAAGGTTTCAGCAAAGACCATAAACTCTGAAGACTCTTCAAGAACAGCTTTCATTGCCTCTTCTAACTTTTGGCAGCTTCTAACATTCTCAATCATCCTCAGTTGGTTGATGTTTTTCTCCAGTCTCTCCTTCCTGGTCAGAATCTTTTTGCTCCACGAGTGTCTCTTGTCTCTGAGTAGTACTACAGCTTTATTGACATGAAACCCTGTTTCCTATTCATCGGGACAGATGCTGTATGAACCACAGTAATGGGGCCCAGATGTGAGAGTCTGGAGGAAGAACTGGGGTTACAGAGATGAGAAGGGGCTGGTAGCCAGGGAGGAAATTTTGAATTGGGAGAAGGAAACCCCTCTGAATGTACCAAGAGAAAGAAACCAGGGCTGGTGAGAGGAGAACAAAGCCAGCAGGTTTTGCAGGGAAGAGGTCTGCAACCATAAGCCTCTATCCATTCCTCTTGGAATATCTTCAGAAATTAAAATGTAAATCTTGGAAATTAAATCCAAGGGCACAGTGTCAACAGAGGCTGCTTTTGCAGAACAGACAAAGCTGTTCTTTTTCCTTGTTAAACAGCCATGATGGGAAAGCACTTTTGTATGCACAGGTTTTATTTGAGATGGATTAAGGTGGGTGATGAGCGAATCTCTGAAGGATCGAAGGTGCAGTTCTCATAAGCCTGCAAAAGTTCAGCTCCTTATCGGAGGTTTATCCAAACTTGAGGAAACCTTTTAGACCGGCAGGGAGGTGAGGGACCTGCAGCAGCTCAAAGTTAATATCAGGGAACCATTTGCTTGGCTTCTGGGTGTGGGTGAGAGGCTACAGAGTGAATGTGCTCAAAGTGTTCACCTCAAGGGGCCTATGGTTCAAGGCTGCCTGAATCTGGTTCCACATGCTCTCATTGGTGGATGGAGGGTGAGCTCTAAACCTGGGTACATATGACAGGAGGAAAGTTGCATATTCTTCATCTCTGTCCTCATTGTGTTCACACACTAAAAGGAAAGTGATGGCCAAAATGGGATATAGTATCATGGGCCAAGACAGTCATGGCTCTGAACCTGGTCCTAAACCTAGTCCACCTACTCTCATTGGTGGGTTTGGAAGTGTGAACTCTGAACATGATCCTGATCATTTGGCTCAGGACATCATCACAGCTTCTCTTTATTGTTCTTCCTCTTCCTAGCACCTCTTTTTGTCCTTTACTTAGTCACTTTCTCAGCCATTTACTTGAATATTCAGACCCTCCTCCATGTTTGGGACCTCCTTGCTTTGGTACATCTCTTTGTTGGACACTGAGAGACACGGCCACGATTGTCTTGGCCCAAAGTGCTTTATCCCATTTTGGACATCACTTTCCTTTTAGTGTGAGGACACAATGAGGACAGAGATGAAGAATATGCAACTTTCCCCCTGTCATGTGTACCTAGAACTTTAGAAAGTGACCTCATTTATAAATAGGACAATGGAGAAGTTTGTAATGAAGGCTTTTGGACTTGAGAATGGGCTCTGAATTTGATGATGAACTGTCTCTGGAAGAAGAGACACTGTCTTATAGGTGAGGCAGAGAGGACTATATGAGTAAGAAGCAGAGGTTTGAGTGTTATCTGCCAGCTCAGGAGTGCAGGGAGCTCCCAGAACCTAGAACAGACAAATGTAGACTGTTCCTCAGAAGCTTCAAGGGAACATGGCCCTAGGGACACTTCACCTTTAAACTTTTGACTTCAAGAGCTGCGAGAAAAATAGATCTATGGTACTTTCAGCCACCATGTTTGTAAAAACGCAGGGAACTTATAGAACACAAAATGTTATTTTTGTTGTTGTTTTTGGATCATGTCCAGTGATGTTCAGGAGTTACTCTTGATTCTGCACTCAGGAATTATTGCTGTCTGAGCTCACGGAACCTATGGGATATTGGGGATTGAGCCCAGGTCAACTAGATGTGAGACAAATGCCTACCCTCTGGTACTATCTTGCTAGTCCCCAAGGCTAAGATTCTTTTATTTTGGCACTGACTTGTTCATTGCCTATCTCACCGACTGCGTGAGCTGTGTCCCTTACTTGTACATCCTAGAGTCCAGAAAGGAAGCAGAAATAGCCTGAGTGCATCCCATTTGTTTGCTTAACAAACTTGCCAGATAAGAATTATCCCTATCTTGGATGGCTGAGTCAGACACCCAGAGAGCTTGAAGATCTGCCCAAAGTCCCATGTGGGAATAACCTGAATTCAAACTAGGATGATTTGATCTTTACATTCAGGCTTATGACACAGAATCCCAGCTGCTTTGTTATTGCTTTAAAATTCATCCTTAGTATCTTAAAGTGTAAGTCTTTGAAATATTTTCCTAGCAGATGTCTAGGTTATAAGAAGGTGAACCTTACTTTTGGAAGTAAATTCAGTCCTTCTGAGTTTGTTTTGGACACTAAAGAAAACAAATCATTAGATAGGGTGCTGCCAACCAAGTTAAAAATAGTTTATGATTTTTTTGCTTAGCAGGTGGTTTTCCTCCACCTATCTCCACTCCAATTGGATATAAGTTTCTTGTTGGTGAAGTCTGTATGAATCATCATTTGTCTGTAGGACTCTGTCTGTTCATATTTAAGGCTTATTTGGGTGGATGGAAGGATGCATGATTGAGAGCCCTACAATGAGGACAAAACTGATACAGAACTTGAAGAATTTAAAAATGGATGGGCCGGAGAGGGCGCAGCAGTAAGGCATTTGCCTTGCATGCAGCTGATCCAGATGGACTGTGTTCAATCCCTAGGCATCCCATATGGTCCCTCACGCCAGGGGTGATTTCTGAGCAAATAGCCAGGAGTAACCCTGAGTGTCACCGGGGGTGTCCCCCCCAAAAAAAATTACCTCTGTAGCTACTGTGATGGTAAATGTCAGCATTCTGTTATATAAAAGAAGGCCCCGAACATCATGGTCAAATGACCATAACCCTGGTCATGGCCCATATTCTAGTGGGTTAACAGACTATTATGTATATACATTTTCTTACGTTTTAATAAATGAAGCATCAATGCAAGGGGAAAACTCATGTCTTCCTAGACAAACATTTAAAAGTACTTAGGAATTTTGGGGTTCCAAAGCTGTTATCAGAAAAGTCATTTTTTTTTTTTGGTTCTGGATCACACCCAGCAGTGCTCAGGTGTTCCTTCTGGCTCTACACACAGAAATCGTTCCTGACAGACTCACGGGCCTATATGGGATGCCGGGATTTGAACCACTGTCCTTCTGCATGCAAGGCAAACACCCTATCTCCAAGTTATCTTTCTGACCCAGGAAAGTCAATTTTGATGTAATGATTTTTCTCATCTGTTAAATTTAATAATTAGACATCATCCGTAAGCCTCAATCTCAACCCTCGGGCCACATATTGTATTTGTTCCCGTTTTGTTTCTTCACATCAAAATAAGATGTATGCTGTGTGTATAGGAATTTGTTCGTAATTTTTGTTTTTACTATAGTCTGGCCCTCCAATGGTCTGAGGGACAGTGAACTGGGCCCCTGTTTAAAAAGTTTGAGGACCCCTGAGTGACTCCTGACTCTATGCAGTGACTCTTCCATTTTAATATTTTGTCTTTTTTTATCCTACTTTCTTTTTTCCTTTCTTAACCTGATTTTAAGTTGACGCTTAGTCACTGCACATTCAGTGGCATATTCAGTTTACAATAGATGTGTATGTAACCTCCCCCTGGACAAAATGTTTTGTTTCTGGAATATCTCAGTGTTAATTAATGTGTAATGTATGCGAACTTGCCTCTTGTTTGAAATGATGATATGTGAGTTTTCCAAAAAGTTAATGAGAATTTGGGGGATGATGTCTGAGAGCCTACTTGAAAGAGTTCTAAGTTAAGTGTGTTGATCCATGCCTTTCTTTGTATCTGATGGAGATTCCCAGCGGGAAAATAGCTGCTCCACTGACAGAATGCCTCTCCTGCAGAACCTGCAATGCTTCTTTGTCTTCATGCCCTTCAGGTTCTTAAAGTTTAAAGATACTCTGATAGAATAATGGTTGACCTAAGAGGTTTGCATCCTAACCCTTGAAATGTGAAAATATATGCTGCATGAAAAATATTTTTGAAATATGAATAAATAAGGATTTTGAGAAAGGTGCTATTTCCTAAATTTTGATATGGATTTTTTGTTTTTGTTTTTGGGCCACACCCATTTGATGCTCAGGGGTTACTCCTGGCTATGAGCTCAGAAATCGCTCCTGGCTTGGGGGGACCATATGGGACTCTGGGGGATCCAACTGCAGCCCGTCCTATGCTAGCACTTGCAAGGCAGACACCTTACCTCTAGCGCCACCTTCCTGGCCCCTGATATGGATTTCTTGCATGAACCTGTTCAATCACAAAAGCCCTTATAAGAGAGAGACACAGGGACCAGAGTCAGAGACCAGATAAGGACAGAAGAAAAACCAAGAAGAGAAAGAAACTTGACAATGATGTGTTGTTGGCCTTAAAGATCAAGGAAGAGGCTATAAACAAAGAAATTTGCATGACACTAGAAGCTGAAAAAGATGAAAGAATTTCCTTTCTGAAAAATTAGAAGGAGCACAACTCTATGGCCACTTAGAATTTAAGATTGCTGACTTCTAAATTAGATGATTTTGCATTGTTTTAAGCTACTATGTTTGGGGTTAACTTGTTAGAACATCAGTAGTAAACTAATACAGGTATGGATACCATTACTGTTAGATTCAATATACTAAGGGAAGGAGGATTTCTTGTGAAAGAAATCCTTCCTCTCAAGTAATTTCTGTAGATCATTCCAGTGTGTCAACAAATGTGTGAGGCACAAAGCCAGTGTGCTGGATTAAAAACAACAACAATAAAATGAAACAAATCTGGTCCTCAAAGAATTTTATCCCAATAAGAGTGAGTTAATGGGCCTTCAGTCAGATATGTATGTAGGCTACCCAGATAAGTAAAAACATCACCTAATGTGGCTTAGAAAAGTGAACTTCTCAAAGAGAATGTGGAAGAAAATTGTTTGATAGTTTCAAAAACTCTTTGGGTCAGATTCCATTGAGTAGTATTTGTGAGTGTGGGCCTTAACTAAATTGCTAGGAATTGGAATAGGGAATCTGAGTGCAACATAGACGGTTCTCTGGCCCTTTTTGTGACATAGCACTTAGTCTGCTCTTTGCAAGAAAGAGAAGAAACTATTTAAAAGTTATCCAAGGGCACATTATTAGCAATTGGCCTGGTTTTTTGTTTATCGGATGATGAAGATATAACAGATTAGACAGAACTGAATCAGCACAGCAATCTAAAGTAGAAAAAGAGTCCTTTCAGAAAGCACAAAGAAGTTCAATAGAGATGTTTACTAATATGCTTGACTGTGAAGGGAAAAAATTAGTAATTTAGTATGGGGACTTTGATTTGCACAATGACCTTCTAACTGTAAGAAAGACTAAGTTATATAAATAAAATTTTATTTGAACTCAGCCATACACATCAACTGAAATAATTGTTTATAGTTATATTGCAACTTTTGTGTCAGGGATACAAATTGAATGTAAAGGTTGCATGGTCTGTAAACTGAACTTATTATCTTGTTTGGTACAGAGAGAGATTGCTGATTCTTGCTTTTCTATGTCTCCATAGTGTAGATGTTTGGTCAAATGTTATAATGAGTGAGAAATCACAGAAATACTTCTCAATCTGTTTAGGGAATTTAAAGGAAAGTATTAATAGAATCATGATTTACAATGACCCTGGGTGGTTTCAAAAGTTGAAATTGCTTCTTAATTCAGGCATATAACTAAAAACTAATAATTTTAAAATAAAATTTATGTGGTATCATTAGTTTATAAAAATTAAAGAAATCTATTACTTTGAATGAAGTATGAAACATAAAATACTTTAGCACTTTAATTCAGCATCTTTATCTTTTATATCACAACCTCAATCAAAAATCTAGTTTATGTATCAGTTTATCACTGTAACATAGACTGCCTATACCCATTTTGCCCACCATCATGAGCCTTCTTTGGTAATAACCAGTTTATTCTTTGTAATTAAGGCTTTGTTTTTATTCTGTTTCTTAAATTTGCTTCTTAAAATTGCTTCTTAACTTTTGAATATGGATGAAATCTTACTGATGCGTGTTATTTTATTTTTCTCATGTGACTTGTTTTCCTCACCATGACACCCTTATGATTGCTCTGTGTAGTCACAATGAGCAAGATTTTGCCTTTTTAAATCTATGTATTTATACATAGATGTATGTTTATGTCAGTGTGCATTAATAGATTATGCATAACCAATTTTTTTCAATTCATCTGTGTATAGGCCTTTAGTTTTTCTCTCTGCATCTTGCCTGTTGTGAAGAGTGTTATAAGGACTCTAGGCATACATCTATCTTTTTTTGAATTAGTGTTTTTTATTATTATTTATAAAAATACCCAGAACCAAATAGTTAGATAATGTAATATTTCTTTTCTAATGTGTTGAGACATCACTACATTGTTTTCCAGAAAGATTGCATACTTGTACTCCCATCGAAAATTTATATGTACTATGTACCACTCTACTTCACATTTTCTATAACACTGCTTCTTTCTGTTGGGTAATGGCCATCCTAAAAGTCTATATCATATACTTTCTATTTGCATTTCCTTTACCATAAGAGATCATGTACATCTTTTTATATGCCTGTTGGCCCTCTGTATGTCTTCTTTGGAGGATCCATTGTCTATGCTCATTTTCAAGATTGTGCAAGTTTTTGTCCTTGAGTTTTCTGAGTTCTTTATATGTCATGGATATATTAGCTCCTTATAGAGTGTGTAATCTACAAATATCTTCCCTCTAGTGTACCTTTTCATTTTTATGGACTTTTCTTTTGCTCTGTAAATGCTTTTTTTAGTGTGGTAAGCACATTGGTTTGCTTTTCCTTTCATTTTTCTTGCAGATAAAAATGATGCTCTGAAAAAAAAAAATGATGCTCTGAGGGGCCAGAGAGATAACACAGTAGTGGGCTTTTGCTTTCACACAGCTGATTAGGACCGACCCTGGTTCGAATCACGGCATCCCATATAGTTCCCCGTGCCTGCCAGGAGCAACTTCTGAGCACAGAGCCAGGAATAATCCCTGAGCCCCCTCCCCAAAGTAAAAACTCTTTTTAAAAAAATGATTCCCTGGGGCCGAAGAGATAGCATGGAGGTGAGGTGTTTGCTTTGCATGCAGAAGGATGGAGGTTTGAATCCTGGCATCCCATATGGTCTCCCAAGCCTGCCAGTAGTGATTTCTGAGCATGGAGCCAGGAGTAACCCCTGAGCGCTGCTGGCTGTGACCCCAAAACAAAAAAACAAAACAAAACAAAAATGATGCCCTCTAATGTTTGAACCAGTAAGTTAAAGGGTTATCATTAAAAAAAAAAAGGAAAAAGAAATGAAAACTATTTCTTAATGGTTTTGTTTTTATTTCAATTACTAACCATTGGTAACCCAAGGATAGAGTAATTCTATACAACCAGAATGCTTAATTATTCAGAAACTTGGTCCTTGATCAAGCGAAATATTGTGCACTCAGATATCGACAAGAATGATAGCAGAAATTTTAATTAACCTTTCAAATTCCCTTTTGATCTTCTCAGGATGAATTGGAGTGCATAGAGTGTCTACTAGGTTCATCTGCAGTGAGGGGTAGTTTAAATTTGACCCATAAAGGTGACCTGGGTCAGGAATGATTCATTGGAAATGGTTTTGTTTTCTTTGAGTTTCTGTTGGGAAAGAATTCATGTGGTTATTTTTAGGATTTCTGCTTTCATTTATCAGTCAACTTTGGCAACATTGATTTACCTAGCAGGCCCAATTTGTGAGTAGTAGAACAAATTCACGGGAATATTTAGAAACGACTTTCTGCATATACAGCAAGTCGAGAGACAGCAAATTATTAGTAACTCTCTGGCCATCTTGAGGCTCAGCACTTAACGAATGTCCTTTTTATAGACTGTAGGCTCTGATTATCTCTGGGACCCGATTGACACGTGTGTGTGTGTGTGTGTGTGTGTGTGTGTGTGTGTGTGTGTGTGTGTTTTGGATGGCTGGACTACGTGAAAACAGGGACCTGATTGAAATTCAAAATGCACATGATGGGTAGTGAGGTAAGTTTCTGTGAACGTGGGATGCCTGTCAGATTTTTATCCTTTTAGCAACAGTGTGTATGTGTGTGTATGTGTGTGTATCCAGATGTTTACCTCTCATCTATCCAAAGTGTGTTTGGTGTTATTTACCTTTGAATGGTAAAGAATATGGTAATAGTTTTTTTGTTTGTTTTTTGTGTTTTTTCTTTTATAAGGATCAACTCAAAAGTCTTAAAATCCCTTTCTGTTTCCTCCCCCTTCCCCAAACTCTAATAGCCCCTGGAGTGGGTGTGAAGGAGGCAGGAGTCTTTTGTGCCTTTAAAGCCTGCTGTTTGAACAAGTGGCTGTTATGACTGTAGCAACATAATTGCTGTTAAAATGCCTTGATAATAATAAAAAAATCTATTTTTATTTTGTAATCTTGAGGCTCCTTGGCTTCCATTTTTCCAGGCCACTTTAGTAACTTCTGAAAATTAGCCTGTCAAATGTGGTTTCCCAGCTTGATCACAGAATGGCTCTTTTGTCAAGGGGATCTGCTCTGTCTCTTTCTACCCCCCTACCCCTCACTTCCCATTTCCTCTCCCTTTGTCCCTATGTTCCTCTCTCTTCTCTTTGTTCTCACCCCTCTTTTTCTTCTTACTCCCATCATCCTTTCTGCTCTCTTCTCCCCCTCCTCCCCTCCCTATTCTCTCTTCTTTCCTTACCTTTTCCTCTCTTCTATCTAGTCTCTCTCCTTTCTTCTCATATCTTTCTCTCTTTCTCTCTTCTCTTTCTCTTCTTGTCACTTATTTCCCTTTCTCCCTCTTTCTCCTCCTTTTTCTTTCTTTCTCTCTTTGTCCTCTTTCCTTATCTTTCTCTTTTTCTATCTACTCTCTCTCTTCTCTACTCTGTATTTGTAAGAGAGTTGGGCTAAAATTGAATTCCTAGATGGCATCTGTTTCTGCCTTCTCTTGCCACTTAAGAGAAAGCATAATAATCTAAAACACACATGCCAACACTCTCTGGGGACTGCCTCTATTTTTCTAGACTTGCTTGAGAATGAAGGGGAGTCTCTTATTTCCTGGCTATTCCTGGTGCCTGTAATTATTTGCTGATTGGCTCATTTGGGTGTTCAGCAGTGCGGAGAACACAGATAGACTCAGGTGGAGCTTTCTATGTTTTTCTCAATTACATGGACACAGTCCCATCAACTTTGAAAATGTGTCCCCACCTGCAGGACAGATGCATGAGGCAGATTCTTCTAATTCTCAATATCTGGGCTGCCTTGTGGGGTTAATCTCGATCAAACTGTGTTTACTTTGGAGACTTCCTTCTTTTTTGTTAGACCATGGGCAGAGATCTGATTTGAGGTGAACCTGAATTGGGGCCTCTGGGAGAATCCATCGCAGATGAGATTTTAGAAACTAGTGGTAAATAGTACTTAAGTCATATCATGGCATGATGACCCCCGAACCTCCCCAAATTTGGAGACCTAGAGCAGAGGTAGAAGAAGAGGACTAACTCAGACCCTTTCCAAAGGTAGCAGGCCTTAATATACCCCGTTTGTAAACCACATGTGATGGAGTAACTGATTCTCAACTAATCATGATAATTCTTTGCATGTGCTTGTCCAACCTGGGTGGATATACCTCGGGGTTGACTCCTCCCCCTACTTGCTCTCCACCCATGGGGGTGATCCTACTCTTCCTAATAAAGACCGTGGTTCAGAGAGACTTCTTCCAGTTTTGGCCCACAGTTTGCCTTTCTGCCGGCCAGTGCCCTTTGGCCTATTGGCAGCTAGCTTGTGGTAGTAGTTCCTGAACCTATTTTATCTCCCTAACCTTGAGTGGATTATTTCCCCTGTCAGCATTACTTCCAGACCCCTGTTCTTGAATACCCCTAAGACTGTGGTATGAGACTTCCTCTACACCCATGCCTTGGGTTCTGAAAGGAAGACTTCAAGATAGTTCTTGGGAATGTCAATTGGTGCAGCCATTTTGGAAAAACTATATGACCCTTCCACAAGAATCTTAAGTATACAAGTGTATGATCCACCATTCTCACTGCTGGGTCCCTGTTTGAAGATGTAAATATTAACTTGAAAAGTTATCTATACCTTGATGTCTAATGGCAGCACTGTTTACAATAGCACAAAGAGCTCAATAATGTGTTGAGATACAGAGCATCAAATCCTATGTAATGATCAAAGAATGAAATCTCTCCATTGCAGTAAGTTGAAGGAATGCAGAAGGATTATAGGAAGTAAAATAAGTTCAAATAAAAAGACAAGTCTTGGATGATTTTACCTCATGTGCAAATAAGTCAATGAAAATCAGTGAATAGACCAAACAAAATGGGTTGACCTCTGTCGAGTTTAACAAGGAACGGAGCCTGAGAGGTGGTGGAAGGGATTTAACATACGGTAATCGATGTTTGTTTTTCTGCTTGTTGTTTTGGAAAAGTAAGTATGTTAGAATAATAATATAAGATACAGCAATAACTTTCCTTTGAGTACAGACAGAAAGCTCCAGACCACTATGAAAGAAATGGCTCCTTCAGCCACAGTCAGGAACAAAAAAAAAATGATTGCTATGGACTCAGGGATATTATTCAGATTAACGTAATTTCCTGCTAACTGCCAGTTAACTCGAATTTGTTCACACTGCCTGAATCACCAACAACCTTTATTTCCTTTTACATGCCTGAGTTCACTGTAAAACGGTTCAGGGATTTGGAGGCTGGAGAAGACAGGTGACTAGCAACTCGGAATTTCCCTGTCATGTGTATACCCTGACAAAGCCAGGCTGTGGGATACTGGGTGGTCTAGCATGTCAGTATTTCACAAGGTGGCTGATAAAAAATCTATTTTGATTTAATTTTTTTGAAAGTTGAATTTAAAACTCAGAATATACTTTCTTTCTAATTCTGTGTCTTATTTGGCAACATATGGTGAAAATTTATATGGCCTATCAGTGTAAAAGAACAGAGCTGAGGCTCCAGGCTTTTAAGGTGATTATATCTACCTGTATGGGGGCTTTATGTGTGTGCAATTGGAATCATTTATAGATGCACACTCAACAGAGTTCTAGCAGAACTAGTACTGTGGGGGTTTTTGCTGACTAAATGATAGGCAAAGCAATTTTCAACAAATGTCTCCCAGTAGGCTGTCATCGCAGAAGCCTTGTAATATTGCTTTTTAACCTTAGCATTGGCAGCTACCCAGAAATTACTGCATTGATACCCGACTGCCTGCACCAGGAGGTTGCCCTTTTCTCCATGGGAACCCAGTGAACTTTCAAGTCAGTACCCGTACCCGTCCCCCATCTCAATCTCCCTTGCTTTGACTTAAGAGAGATCTTTTACCTGTTCTTACTCGGCTCTAGGTAGCCAGGCACACTGGAGGTTTGAAAATGCAGCCAGGCTGGATTGTGTTATGCCTTTAACACATTTAAATCACATTTGGAGTTTTGCCCCCAAATAAGTGGTGCACATGTGTGCATGTGTGTGTGGATGTGCACAGACGCATGTCTATTTTCAAGGCAAAGTCAAACTCACTTCATCTTTTTTTTTCAGTTCCTCTGCAAGTGGCTTGGCCAGTGCTTTTGATGACTGGTTTGTCTTGAGCCTGTGTTTGGGGGCAGGATGTGCTGATATTCTACAGAAGGACATGGACCTTTCCCTAAGACAGAATGACTATCCCCATTCAACATTTTCCGGTGTCTGTGAGAGCTCAAACTTTGAGGGCAAGCTTTGATTCCTACTTGTCCCAGGCTGGGGAGCAGAGTCTTGCCTCTAAATGGGCAGACTCGTGGGAGCACTTGCTAAAGAGGTGCCCTTCTCATGTCTAGGTAGAGAAAGGAACAAATGAGTGCCCTCAGCTGATTTTAAATCAACTGGAGTTCAGGCCCTCAACACAGTCAAAAATCCACATATTCCTTATAATCCATAGTTACCTTTTCTTTCTGTGATTCCACATTTAGGGTTTTCCTAGCCAGCACCAATCATTGGTTCAATCTCTTAAGAGTGGAGCCATGGATGGGAAATCAAAGTCTGAATCCTACAGTTCAGGCTTGTGTTTATGCCTCAATGAATGGTTTCAAATGTTCATCAGATGTTCAAATGTCCATCTGCTCTGTGAACTGATGATTCTCACATGTTGCGAGAGTATGTTGTTGTTTCAGATCTATGTGGACTTGAGTTTGTATCCCAAGGAAACCCGTGTTCCTTCTGACTCCTAGGGGTTCCTTGAAAAACCTCACTGCAGTGGCATTTGTCTTTGTCTGGAGAGCTATGTCCATAGTACTTGGTTCAGGAAAAGAGTTAAAACAAAAAACAACCACCTCTCTACCCTAATGCATTTTCCTTGACCTTCTAAAATGATGAGTGTTCTAAATGGAGAAATAGATAACTATTATATATCCACAGAGCACAGAATAGTCTGTCTTTGGCTTGGAAAAACGCAGTATACTGGATAAAATTGGAAATGTAAACTGTAATAGAAAATCAAAGTTGAATAAAATTGTGAGTCAGTGGTTTTCAACCTGCCCTTCTTATTCTCATAGTCTCAGAGATGTTTCACTCAATAAATGGGAAAAATGAATGAACAAAGTTCAGAACCTTTCATTCTGTGTAACAAATCAAGGATGTATGGTGCTCAAAGGGAATTAAACTTTAGATAGTTCATGTATCTTCTTTCAAATGTACATTATGCTGCAATAAAAAATGTTGCTCTATAATGGGGAGAGTATAGGAGAGAAGCATGTGACGACTCTCATTGCCCCAAATTGAAATGGTATTCCCATTAGACATTTCTCATTTTCCTTCTGCCCCAATTCTCGACGCTTCCATTTTACTTTCTCTGAGGATATGGCAGCTTACAGAAGGAGAGTCATTTGTCTCTGTATCTGACTTCCTTAAGTCTTGTTTCTTTGGGATTACAGGGTGCCCAAGCAGTGTTCGAGAGGCCCAAGAGCCCCACCCACAATTACAATTTATTTTGAATTGAATCACAGTGAAACACACAATCACAAAGTTGTTTGTGATTGAGTTTCAATCATACAGTGTTTCAACACCCATCCCTTCACCAGTGTTTCATTGTTTCTCTACCAGTGTCCCCAGTTTCCCTCCTACCTCTCACCAGCCAGCCACTATGGAAGATATTTTTTCTCTTTTGTATTCTCCTCCATTTTTTCCTTTTAGAAACTAGTTTGCAATACTGTTACTGAGAGAGTATCATACATAGAACTTTACCTCCTTTAGGCACCCAATTCTTGTCCAGAGTGATATTTCCAAATATCATTGTCATAAGGGTCCCCCTCTGTCTCACTGCACTCTTCCACTTTCACCCCCACATTTTCATAAACTTCCTACCCATGGACTAGTCCTCATGGCTCTCATTTCTATTGCCTCTGGGTATTATTACCCTACACTTTTTTATAATCCAAAAATGTGTATTATCATTTGATGTCTGTCCCTCTTCCTCTGACTCTTTTTACTCAGTGTGATACTTTTCATGTATATAAGCAGATTTCTTTTTATTATTATTTTTATTTAAGCACCATGATTATATACATGATTGTAATTTGATTTCAGTCATAAAAGAACACCCCTCTTCACCAGTACAACCTTCCCACCACTAATGCCTCCATCTCCCTCTTTCCCCACCCCCTGCCTATATTAGAAACATTCTTTCTACTTTGCTCACTCATTAACATTGTCATGATAGTTAGTGTAGTCATCTCTCTCTAACTAAACTCACCACTGTTTGTGGTGAGCTTCAATTAAGAGCCAGACCTTCCAGCTCTCATCTCTGTTGTCTCTGGGCATTATTATAATAATGCCTTTTGTTTTTTCTAAAAACCCTTAGATGACTGAAACTATTCTGTGTCTATTTCTCTCTATCTGACTTATTTTTCACTCAGCATAATAGTTTCCATGTACATCCATGTATAGGAAAATTTCTTGACTTCATCTCTCCTGATGACTGTATAATATTCCATTGTATATATGTACCACAGTTTCTTTAGCCATTCATCTATTCATAGGCATCTTGGTTGTTTCCAGAGTCTGGCTATTGTAAATAGCACTGCAATGAATATAGGTATGAAAAAGGCATTTTTTGTATTGTGTTTTTATGTTCTTAGTGTATATTCCTAGGAATATAGCTGGATCATATAAGAGCTCAATTTCCAGTCTTTTGAGGAATTTACATATTTTCCATAAAAGCTGGATGAGAGGGCATTCCCACCAGCAGTGAATGAGAGTTCCTCTCTTTCCACATCCTCTCCAGCACTTACTATTTCTTGTTCTTTTTTGTTTGTTTTTTTGGGGGGTCACACCCGGCAGTGCTCAGGGGTTACTCCTGGCTCCATGCTCAGAAATTGCTCCTGGCAGGCACAGGGGACCATATGGGGCACCGGGATGCGAACCGATGACCTTTTGCATCAAAGCCTTACCTCCATGCTATCTCCCGGGCCCCTATTTCTTGTTCTTTATGATGTGTGTCAGTCTTTGTGGTGTGAAATGGTACCTCATTGTTGTTTTGATTTGCATCTCCCTGATGATTAGTGGTGTGGAGCATTTTTTCTTTTTTGTCTTTTTTTAACCACACCCAGCGATGCTCAGGGGCTATTCCTAGCTTTGCTCAGGATGCCTTCCTGGCTTGCTCAGGGGGCCATGTGGGATTCCGGTGACTGTACTCAGGTTGAGCGCATGCAAGGCAAGCGCCCTACCCGCTGTTCTATCACTCCACCCCCATGGAGCATTTTTTCATGTGCCTTTTATAAATATAAAATCTTTATTTAAGCACCATGATTATAAGCATAATTGTAGTTGAGTTTCAGTCAATAACAGAACACCTACCATTAGCCCCTTATCTGCTGGTATTGGGTGAATAGTTTCTCCCATTCTGTGGGTGGTATAAGCAAATTTCTTTTTTTTTTTTTTTTTTTTTTTTTTGGTTTTTGGACCACACCCAGCAGTGCTCAGAGGTTATTCCTGGATTCATGCTCAGAAATTGCTCCTGGCAAGCATGGAGGACCATATGGGACTCCGGGATTCGAACCAATGACCTTCTGCATGAAAGGCAAACACCTTACCTTCATGCTATCTCTCCGGCCCCAGGTATAAGCAAATTTCATGACTTCATGTTTCCTAATGACTGCAGAATAGTATTTTATCATTTAGATATACCACAGTTTCTTTATCCATTTATTTGTTCTCAGACATGAGTTTATTTTCAGTTTCTGTTGTGAATAATATTGCAGTGAACATAGGAAAATAATGGATCTTCTTCAAAAAACTGAAAATCGAGCTTTCATACATTCCATCACCAAAAATTCTTTCTAAACATGGCCGTCTGTTTAATACAAGAGCCCAAAGATTTGAAGATTCTTGGGTCCTATGGTGCCAGTTCTGGGACCCTCCAAACTACACCAGAAGTGCTCAGTAGCCTCCAGGGCTGTACCTCATGATACTCAGAGGATCATGTGGTGCTGGGAATTGAATCTGGGTCTGGTTTATACTATACATGTGCCCTAACTTCTATACTACTTCCTGACATTTATAATTGCCTTTTTTTTGTTGTTGTTGTTGTTTTGGTGTTTGGGTCACACCCGGCAGTGTTCAGGGGTTACTCCTGGCTCCATGCTCAGAAATTGCTCCTGGCATAATTGCCTTTTTTAAAGACTAGTTTATTATAGTCTAAGCCTTTGCAACAGGTATTGATATTCATTCTACTGAGCTTTTCTTTCCAGAGTCCAGGCACTTCATTCAAAAACGGCTGCCATCACTTATGATGGCACTCCAGCCATAAGTGATCTTCACTCTTCTTCTGGGTCCTTGTGTTTGCCTTATTGCTGTCACTTCTGTAATGAGGGTACTTGTCCTTAAATTTCTGCTTTTGTTCCTGGTGGCTAACTGGGTCTGCCAGAGTAGATGATTCAAGAGGGCTTGTGTTTCTGGTGTTTAGGTTGATATCTATATATAGTGCAGGGCAGCACTTATCACCTGTAGTGTGTTCACTAGACACTTGTGGAGTGGGGTGGAGGAGAAGTGCATCTCTCTCTTGTGTTGAAAATCCTTAGAAGATCATAGATAGCTCTTTGGAATGCCTCAGAAACAAATGCTGACCGCATGTTGCCATTTTTATAGTCTGTGCTGACTTTATATAACTTTTCCATGGCATTTGATTTCACACCCAACTTCTCATAACCTGATGAGGGTCTAGGTTTGCTCATGACCTTCCCCAGAAGTGGTCTCTGAGGAGACAAACAAATTTTAACATCATCTTAAATAAAAGACAATTAAGGGACTGGAGATATAGTTTTGGGAATAAGTCTTACATGCTGGGTTCAATCTGGCACCATAAGCAAATCCCTTTCACATCACTGGATATAGTCCATTGATTTCCTAGCACCCAGGATCTGAGCTGCACTACATCCTTGGGCCTCCACATTCAGCCACCAGTTTTGTTGGCCAAAAATAGTTGGGAGGGACCCAAGTTCTTCAGAGCACCTGTTGGGACCCCATCCCCCCAAATAAAGAAACACAAAAGCCAGAAAACTCACAATTGATTGCTATAGAATAGTCAATTTTTGTGTCCCTGCCACAGATAAAGTACCTTTGTGTGAGGTATTTTAGTTTGAGTTCCCTCACTGGATGACCCAAACCACTAACTCTAAATTATTATGCTAATTAATATTAAAAACCTTATAGAAAATTTCAGGTGTCTGAATTAGGACTTAAGTCCTTGAATAAGGCTGGCATCTTAGTAGGAACTCACTGGATACTTAGTTCAATAGATTCATGTGTGAAGGGGAAAATTATAGGCAGATGACCTCAGGGTCATCTCATGGGATCTCACAATTCTCTAGAGCTATGCCATGTAGGTGATGGAACCCAGGACTCTGGCACATGGACCATTTTGAAAGAAAAAAACACACACACAAATACTATTCACAAGTCTGTTTGCAGTCAAAAAGAATTTTTTTCTAGAATGCTTGGTGCTTTTTATGAACCAAGGCAATATTTGATTTTATATCTGGTTGCCTTTAAAACCTCATCTTTGTCCAGATGTAAAGCTAGAATCATTCCAGGAGCACAGTTACCTGAGCACACCTGTGCAAACCTCACAGTGCTTCCTGGAGTTCCCACTCAGGTTCCTAAGAACTTACCTGAATGTGGAGACAATGGCTAGACATGATAATGTAAAATTGGGGCACCTCATTGCTTTGGGGGTACGACTGGAAGAAACATGAATTTGAGTTCAGTCAGGAGCAGATACAATTGGAGTTTGCTTAAATAAGCTCAGGCACTTGAGACATGTATCACAGCTAAAATTGCTCTGTTTGTGAGAGGCTGCTGTGTGTGTCTGTATGTGTGGGGTCATCTTTTTTATGAATCCAGTACTTGCATTTGCCAGGAAAATCTCATTTCTTTTATGTGCTGTTCACCTGAAACGCAAATAGGAGTTTGCTTGCGATTAATTAAGCAGATGATAGATGGCACATAAAAATGAACATTCAGCATTTCCCCCTGTCTGGATACAGAGCACAGAGATAATTGGATGGGAGACAATATGGCATTTAAATGTGGATTTTTTTTTTTGGTTAAGAGAAAGCCATTTCCCCTTTGACTTCCTTAGCTAGAGAGTGGCCTTTCAGAGTGTGGCAGACGTGTGTGTAAACCATCCTATTGTGCCTCCTGCCCTCCTGTAAGCTCTCCTACTCCTGACGAGACCCTGGTTTGTGGAGGGTCAGTAATCTCTGCTACTTCTGCAGGGATGAAAGTAGAGATTTCCCCTTGTCACTTAGATTCCAGGAGTGAGGCAGCTTCCCTGTCCATCACTGGGAAGATCCTAACCAAAGTGCAAAGTGTCTGGGAGGCCTAGAGCACGTTTCCAGTATATGTGTGTTTTGAGGCTTTGAGGAGCAGTGCTTGCTTCCAATCCCAGGTAGCTGAGAGTTCTGTCCTACCTGTATCTGGGGTGCTAGTACTGAATCCTCTGTGTAGAGCCTGGCCATACCTCTGTTCAGTTTGACCAACATTCTAAGGTCCCATCAAGAAATTTCCCTCAGCTTCATTCACACACTCAAAGTAAAAGGATTGAGAGAAAGTGTGGCAAGATAGTGCAGGGGTGAGGATGCTTTGCAAATGGTTGGTCTCAGTTTGATCCGCTTTCTGCTTATGGTACCTTGAGCCCTCCAAGAGTGATTTCTGATCACCGAGTCAAGAATAAGCCCTGAGAATGTCTGGGTGTACCCCCTACCCTCTCCCCAAAAGAATAGGGCCAGAGAGAAGGCATAATGGTTTCTGAACACATGGTTTTCATTTGGGATGCCTGGCTTTGATTCCCAGAAATGTATGGTCCCCCAAGAACTCTTGGGAGCAACCTCCAAGAGCAGCCTGGGAACAGTCCCTGGATATGACTTAATGTGGCCCCCAAGCAAACCAAATAAAAGAATAAAGTAAAATAAAAAATGGATATTTCTTTCTTTGGGGGCAAAGCTAGACAGTGTTCA
>PVKC010013215.1:0-23077 GCA_004027635.1 Crocidura indochinensis
ACTCGAGACAGGCTTTCTACTTCCCTCATTCATTCACATTGTTATGATAGTTCTCAATGTAGTTATTTCCCTAACTGCACTCATCACTCTTTTTGGTGAGCTTCATGTTGTGAGCTGGACCTTCCAGCGCTCCTGTCTTTTGTCTCTGGGAAAATGCTGTACTTCTATAGAGGCTTCTATAATCTTCTAAAGCTTCTATAATCACTGTTGTGTTAAAGCCCGGGCTCGTTTCCTTCCACCCTTTCTCCTTTCCTCCCTTCATCCTTTCTTCCCTCCCTCCCTTCCTCTTTTCCTCCTCTTCTCTTCCCTACCTTTCTTCTTTCCTTCCTTCCTTGCTTCCTTCCTTATATTGGAGACTTTCTCATTTAATCTGTTTGTTATAAATTTAGCATTTTTGTAAGTTACATATTTCTTGTGATATTTGTAAGCTTATATTTTAGTTGGCTTAACAGTCATCTTTTTCAGTAGGTTAGAAACCTTAACCATATAATTATAATTCACAAATTAATATTTACATCTATTAATTATGTCATATCTTGGGCTCAAATAGGTTTTTTGTCTTGTTTTGTTTTGGTTTTTGGTCATACCCAGCGTCACTCAGGGTTGACTCCTGGCTCTGCGCTCAGAAATCGCTCCTGAAAAACACAAGGAACCATATGGAATGCCAGAATTTGAACCACTGTCTGTCCTGGGTTGGCTGTGTGCGAGGCAAACACCTTACCACTGTGCTATCTCTCTGGCCTAGGCTCAGATAGTTTTCCACACACATTTTGGTATCTTTCTAATGCGCTTTCATGGGTTAAACCTTGAAAATTAATAGTTCTATTCATTAATGATATTATTTCTAAGGCTAAGATAATTTTCCACATACGCTATTGTACCTTCTAAAATGCTTTCATGGGTTCATGCTACTTGTTTTAGGAATTCTACAAATTTGAATCACATAGTAGAATAAAGAAAACTGCTCTTAGGATGGTCTTGGATGGAGATGAGGACCTTGGTTTGCCATCCCAGGCCACGTGGCTCCAGCCCCCACTAACCGGCAGGTCCTTTTTCCCAGGTGATCATTTTTGTGAATTCAAAGTGATCATTCTTGTAGGTCTTCTCAGTGTAAAGATCTAGATTAGTCAAACAAAATAACCATTGTTAAAACTAATACAGCTATTGGGCTCTATATTATTGCTGTGAGTCTGTTGATATCTTCTAATCATTGATGTGTCAATTATAGGGGTGTGTGTGGAGGGGCACACACATGTGCCTGTGTATATGTGCGGTCTACCCCTATATATGATAGCAGGAAAGAACTTAAGCTATAGAAATTGCTAAACTGTCACTGTCTATATTCCTCATATTTTACTATGCCTATGCAAAACATTAACAACAACAACAACAACAAAGCCAAAAGACAGTGCCACACACACTTTTTTGCTGTATTTTTTTTAATCTGTTATGTATATGTACCATAGTTTCCTTATCTAGTCATCTGTTCTTTGATACTTGAGTTGATTCCATGTTTTGTCTATTATTAATAGTGTTGCAATGAACATTTAGGAGTGCAAAATTCTTTTCTAAATAGAATTTTTGAAACCTTGGAGTATATGCCAAGAAGTGGAATTGCTAGAACATATGAAATTATTAGGTATTTGGAAAATGTCATATTGTTTTTCAAAAAGTTTGCGCCAGTTGACATTTTTCTTAACATTGGATGACAGTTTTCCTCACATCCACTACAACACTGGTTGCTTTATTTTATTTAAAATTTGTGGGGTGTGTATGAGGCTGCCTGGGGCTTTGGCAGGGTAGAGACTTGGCCTGCCCTCTCCTGAGGTTGCTCCGAAGTTTTTCAGTGACCAATGTACCCAAGAATTTTATCAGCTTCATTTATATCTCTTTTGAGAATAGAATGCATTCAGGGAGCTGGTCAATGAGTTGATGTGGTGGCAGCTGTGAGCTGTGGGTGTAGCTGCTGGGGCTTCCAGAAGTATGGGGGTAGAGCGGCTGTTTGCTTTCACTCTGAAAAGACTCTGCACTGGTCGTTTTAGTTTTAAGTGGTCTTTTATTTACTTTTATTCTTTTAGGATTACTTTAATGGCCCAAACCTGAACATTAAATTTTATAAATACTGGAGAGCAAGTAGATGGGACAAGAGTACCAAAACAAAATGTACATTGCTTGCAACTTGTCAAAAATTTCAGCATTCTAACACAGGAATTAACTCAATAAGTGAACTCACTTAATATTAATGCTTCTCTTTGTCAAACATTCATCAGGAACAACTTGCATAAAAGAGGAATTGTTTGGCTTTTACAAAAATTAAATCACTTTGCTTATTCTGAAACAGGTTTTCTTTGTCATTTAGAATATTAAAGACATTTAGAATTATACTGGAGACCACTTCATTTTTAAAATAACTATAATATTTTAGAACAGAAATATACCCCAAATCATTCAATCATTTTTCCCTTTGCCACAGTCTTCTCATTCCATAAGAGTATCAATATTTTAGCATTTACAATCTTTGTCATTATAAGGTTAAATGCCTTGCTCTTATTTGTATTTCTTTGATCAATAGTAATCTGAATGTTTCATTTGCTCCTTGGCTGTAAGTGGACTTTTAAGACTGGGATGCTTACTTCAAAAGTAATTAAAATAGGGGCCCGGAGAGATAGCACAGTGGTGTTTGCCTTGCAAGCAGCCGATCCAGGACCAAAGGTGGTTGGTTCGAATCCCGGTGTCCCCTATGGTCCCCCGTGCCTGCCAGGCACTATTTCTGAGCAGACAGCCAGGAGTAACCCCTGAGCACTGCCGGATTTGGTCCAAAAACCAAAAAAATAAAATACTAAAAGTAATTAAAATAAAATATTTGGGGCTAGAGAGATAGTACAGTGCATAGGGCTCTTGCTAACCCTGGTTTAGTTCTGAGAGTCTCCACCTGGTCCCCTGGACTCCACTAGGTGTGATCCTGAGTACAGAGACATAGAACACCACATGTGTGGTCCCAAATCAATCAAACAGAAAGCAAAAACAACAAAAGGCAATATTTGATTACTAACTGTTGATAAATATAAAGATGTTTCCAAAAAACAACTATTTTGTGAAAGGAAATTTCATATTTTCTAGTTGTGCCTGGGGAATATTGGGAAAATGGGGAAATTTGCAAAGGATCTGTGGTAAATAGATTTTACTGACTTTTCATATAAATATAAACTATTTGAAAACAATTTTTTTGGGGACCATACTTGGCTTACTCCTTGCTCTACACTCAGGTGAGGTTCGGAGAGAACTTATAGGGTTCCAGGAATTGAGAAGATTGCATGCAAGGGAAGTGTTCTTACCCACTGTACTCTCTCACTGGCCCCATAGTAATAGAAACTTTTTTTTTCATGGAATTTGGTGTTCTACTATTTTTTTAAACTAAATTATTTAAACACAGTGATTGCAAACATAATTTTAGTTGGGTTTCAGTCATAACAAGAACACCCCTCCCATTCACCCGTGCAACCTTCACGTCACCAATGCCCCCTTCTCTTTTCTCCCCATCCCCCACCTGTATTTAAGACAAACTTTCTACATCCCTCATTCACTGACATTGTTATGATAGTTCTCAGTGTAGTTATTTCTCTAACTGCACTCACCACTTTTATGGTGAGCTTTATATCTTGAGCCGGTCCTTCCAGCCCTCAACTCTGGGAATTATTTCAATGTCTTTAATTTTCCTTAAAACCCATAGATGAGTGTGACTAGTCTCTCTCTCCCTTTCTCACTAATTTCACTCAGCATAATAGATTCCATGTACATCATGTATAGGAAAATGTAATGGAAACTTTTAAGTAAGAATACCAATATACATACATAGGTTTACATTTTACATTGTGAGACTATATAATCCTGGCACATTTTAGTATCATGATTAAAATATAATTCTGGTATTTTTGTTTTGTTTTGGAGTCCTACCTGGTAGTATCAGCACCCAGTATAGTGCTCAGGGAATTGCACCTGGTGGTGCTTGAGGAAACACACAGTGCTTGGGATTAAACCAGGGGGTTCCATATGAAAAATTTATATATTAGTTCTTTGAGCTATCTCCCTGGTCCTGATTCTGATATTTTAAAATCCCTGTTGAATTATAGTTTTAAAAGACAAAATTTGGTGCTGGGAATTGATACAGAAGCTATTTTGTTATGCGATTTTTTTTAACCAAGTTATTTTCTGTTACTTTGGTTTGAAAGTTAAACTGAACTTTGTACTGTAGGTAGGCCAGTGATTTTTTTGCTGATGTTTCCTCAGGAGAAGATTTATAGAGGATTAGTAAGGTCAGAGTCTTATCTTTGAATTCATTGCAAAGAGCATATAGACCAAGATAAAAGGTAGCTTATGAGTGAACTTGGAGGGAAAATAGTCATTTATTAGGTTTTGTTGATGAGAAATGTTTTAATTTGTTATAACAACATTATGGTAAATCAAATAGTTTGAAGTAAGGTTTTCTTGGCTCCAAGTTTCAAAATATTGCTCTTCTATTTTAAGCTTATAGTAAGAATGTGATTTCAGAGTTCCAGGATTCCAATTCCTGACTCTTTGCTTCTTCCTGAAGGAGATGAAATGTTAAGATCAGATTTGTATCAGCTTCCATAATATTGGTTTTCCTCTCACTTTCTTCTTTGACTTTGGAAAAACAGCTGCCAATGTTGGTATGAGACCTTTTATAACTCCTGTCTTTGAGGGATTCAACTCTCTCAGCCTTGACCTTTGTCCTTCTCTCAGGCTTGGCAATAACTTAATACTAGTCACAAAGAGGAAGACGGAACATCAAGGAGCAAGAGAAGCAAGCTGGAGAGAAGCAATATCAGTGAATTTTAAGGTTAAAAAAAAGAATGGAAATTCCCTATGGGTATTTTCACACAGAATCAAGTTATAGAAGCAGATAAAAATGTTTTATTGTTTTAGTTTCTTTGTCTGGAAGCATAAAAAAGCTGGAGATGGAGAGTCATAAAACCTTACTTGAAAAAGAGCTCTGATAATATTGTTAGACTGAATTTAGATTGTAGTGGAATATCTTATTTTCCTTTTTTTTTTTTTACCTCCCCTACTTGTAAATACAGCTCTAAGTTCTTTCTGAATTATAAGTATCCATGTTTCACCTGAAAGTCCCTAGAAGGTAATTGAACAGATGTTTTTGTTGCCAAAATATTATCTCCCCCTTTCCTCCCCAAATTCATATCCCCAAATTAAAATCTGCCCATGTAGGAGAAACATGTCTATAAAACAATCAGCTTGTGCATTGCCAACATGATTTATTTTGATTATGGCATCTATCACTCTATAGGGTATTCTAGTCTGTTTATTCATGTCTTCACATTAGATAGTAACTTTTTTTTGTTTGTTTGTTTGTTTGCTTTTTGGGGTCCACTCCTGGTGATGCTCAAAGGACCATTTACAGGTCCAGGGATAAACTGGGGTCACCGGGATACAAGGCAAGTATCTTATCTCCTTTACTATTTCTCTGGCCCTTGGTGGTAACTTCCACAAAAGGGAATCTAATCTTCACCTTGTGAGCTATATTCACTTTAGAACACACAGTGAATGCTCAATGTTGGTCACTACACTTAAGTGGGGTTGAATACATGTTTAACTGAGTCACTTCAAGCAGATACTTTCCACAGGGGAACAATTCCCTGCCTTGATTTAGCAGAAACTTCCAACCCTGTTTGGACTTCCACATCTGTGTGTCCAATATTGTACTAGACTTTTCCTCACAGCGTTTCACAGTTTTTGTATATTTACCACATCCACATTGTACTTCCTGACTTGTCAGATCAGATCCAGGTTTACATAACTTTATGTATCAGTCATCTTGGGTAAATGGTTATTTTTTTTCCTTCTATTTGATTTCTTTTTTCCCTTTACTACTTCTTTTAGAATATTCCACCAGCTCTACTTCTATCCCTCCCCTGCTACACTTTAAAATAGAATCATTCTCTTCACTTAGTTCCATTTGACTAAGCCAGATGTTTTTCTCAAATTAGTCTGCAGTGGTGTTCATTCAGGTGATTACTTTTTTTCATTCCTGTTCTCTAGAACCCACCCTTCACACAATAGCAAAAATGGTATTTATTGACACTACACTTTAGAGTACCTTCCTTGTGCCATTAGGGTCCTCAAGGATTTTCATGTGGCTTTAAGAACATTTGTGTTCTGATTTCTGATGCCTCTTCCCTTGAGTTCTTTCCACTCTTCTTAAGACCCTCTATCACAGTGACCTTCTTCTTGAACTTTCTTGAAAGAAGGGCCAATTGAGCTTGCTTACCTTGTGTATTTATGTTCTGTACCCACTATTGTGATTGCTAGAGCATTTTCTTATAAAGAAACCAGTTCTATGGTACAGAAGTGGTCCTCAGTCAGATTCCATAGTATTCTCTACTTGATTTTCATGATAGGATTGACGCTATTAAAAAATAAAACATGAACGGTTTTTTCTTCTGGCACAGAAACTCTCGAAGTTTCTAAGAGTTGAGAATAAGTTCTTCTTTCCTGTTCTTTATTATATCTTCTGATGGGTAACTGGCATAGCATAGCATGTGCTCAATAAAATACAGTAAGCCATGAAATATGTGAAGTTAAAAAGATGGCTAAAATATCTATCCTTATACAATTCTTGGAAGTAAAACAATTTTAGATTTGCTAAAGCTACAATTAACACTGAGATTAAACAAATAAATCAAAAACAAATCAAAAGATGATTTTCTCTTTTGAGATAAATAGAAAGGCAGAAAGAAGGAAGAGTCCGTTTATTGGCCAGAAGGCCAGTGTCAACCATGGTTTTGCTACTGATATAAATACCTAAGTCTTCCTGTCACAGTGTTTCTCTGAGAAAAAAGGCAGTTCTCTAGAGATGGCTTGGTAGTACAGTGGGTAGGGAACTTGCCTTGATGTGGCCAACCCAGATTCAATCACAGGCAACATGTATGATCCCCTTGAATACTACTAGGAGTGCTTACTGAATGCAGAGCCAGGAATAAGCTTTGAATATTGCCAGGTGGCCCCCATCCAAATGAATAGTATAACAAATTTTTAAAAAGTGGGGGGAGAGCTTTCTATCAATTTTATTCAAGTAGAATTCAGTGCTTTCTTTTAAAAAGGAAGAGATAGGGCCAGAGAGATAGCACAGCAATAGGGCAGTAGCCTTGCATGCAGCCAACCCAGGATGGACGGATGGTGGTTTGATTCTCGGCATCCCATATGGTCCCCCGAGCTTGCCAGGAGTGATTTGTGAACACAGAGCCAGGAGTAACCCTGAACGCCACTGGTGTGACTGAAAAAAAAAGAAAAGAAAAGAAAAGATAGAAGGAAAGAAAGAAAGACAAAAGAGAAAGAAAAAAGAGAAAAGGAAGGAAAGCACAAAAAGAAAGAAAAAAGAAGAAAGGAAGGAAGGAGGATAACTTCCATTAAGTTTTAGAAAGCAAGGTTATTTGGGAGATGTAAATAATATACCAACATGGTCCTCATTTGAAGAGCGAAATACATTAACTCGGGAATGTGCTGAGCTGGGGTAAATTGATAGTTGGCTTGCAGTGGCCAGGGGAGGATTTTTGTCTCATCTTGGCATAGAAGAGAGAATGCAAGAGTCTGGGTCAATTAATTGCCTGCCAGGGTATTGCCCTCTCTATTTCAGACAGGGAGAATGGGAGAGAGCTGACTGGTTTTGCTCTGTGAAGTAGCTTCTTGCTGAGAGAGGTTGGTTTCAAAATCCTCAAAACCATGTGTTAGTTTAATCAGAGTTTGGCCTCAAGGAGAATTAAAATGAAAGGCAATTCCACAATTAGAAGGTGTGGAAGTGAAAGCAAACCTCACAGAGGTAGTATGGCTGGAGAGATTACATTCTTTGAGTATATAATAAACCAAGGTTTTAATTTCTAGATTTTTTTCTCTTTGAGCTTAATTTGTGCCTAGATTTTAGTGGTCTGCAATTCTGATTTGGGGTTGTCTGGCCACTCATTGCGAAGGCCTCATCTGTGCACTTCTCACTTACAACTGAAAAAGGGGTAAGCTTGCAGGAGGTCTGCAAAGAGATTGATAGCAAAGACCCAGACATGTGGCTTTAAAATAGATTTCTGTCTCCTCATCATGGCTAGTTTCCTGTACACTTAAGTTCACTCGTTACTAAAAGTGAGAATAAACGAAAGGAAAAAAGTCTCTTGGATTCATAGGAGCCTCTGTTTTTACTTTTTGGGGTTTCTGTAGGGGACTTCTGCCAAAAATTTTGGAAAGGAAATTTTAATTGTTTATTATTAATTAATATTGACTAGAAACTCTACACAAGGTAGTGGCCCAATTGGAAAAAAATACAGCGGGGCAGTCTGACTGCTTCCCTGGTGTGAGGAAATGTTGAGTTTGAGCTTAGATGTTCACAGAAAGCCATGTGTGCCCAGTTTTAAGAAACCCAACACTTCTATGCGACAGTTCTTTAGAAATGTTTGAGAGAAAACTTTCTACTGTTTCCTCAATTGGTACTCTGATTCATAGTCTAACCAAAAGTATACAAGAATCTCCTCTCTGCACACCTTCACCAATTCTTTTTTGTTCTTTTTGAAAAAATAAACAAACCCTATTCCATGGGATGATACTTCATCGTGGCTTTGATTTGCATGTGTCTGAAGATTAGTGTTTTTGAAGGCCTTGCCGTACATGCATTGACCATTTGTATATAAATGTTGAATTAGAAAAAGTAGGGAGAGACATTTATTGATTTAAATACTTATTCATCCTTTATTCATTTAAAAAGCTTGTTATTTAGGTTTATTTTGGGGTATTGAGTGTGTGATAGATTTTAGATATTTACTCCTTAGGGGACATAGGCTTTGAAATACTTCCTTCTCTTGCATAGCATTACTTTAAAACTTGATTATTTTCTTTGCTGAGAATTTTAGTTTGAATCAATCTAATTTATCTATTTTTTTGTTGTTGTTTATGCTTTGGGCATCATAATTTAGGAAAATGATTGTTGAGACCAATGTTCAGAAACTTTCCCTTGTTTTCTTTTAGTAGGTTTATAGTTTGGGATCTTACATTGAGGTCTTTGATTCTTTTAGAGTTAATTTTTGTTTAGGTTGTGATATAAAGTCCCAATTAAATTTTCTGCATGTATTTGGATATCCAGTATTCCCAGCATCATTTGTTAAAGATAATAATTTCTTCATTTTCTGTTTTTGATATTCTTACTGAATATCAGTTACATTTAAATGGGTGAAATTATTTTTGGGGTCTCTACTGTATTCTTTAGATGTCTGTGTTTTTATGTCAGTAGCATAATATCTAGATCCCACTTCTGAATACATAATAAAAAGAAATGAAATCTAAATCTTAAAGTGATATCTGTACTTTCATGTTCATTGAAACATTATTATAATATAAGATATGAAAAAAGTCTAAACATTATTAGAAAATGGATAATGAAAATGTGCTTTTTTGTATGTAAATTGGTTAGCATTAAAAATAAGGAACTTTTGGGGCCTGGGAGATAGCATGGAGGTAAGGCGTTTGCCTTTCATGCAAAAGGTCATCGGTTCGAATCCCGGTGCCCCATATGGTCCCCCGTGCCTGCCAGGAGCAATTTCTGAGCATGGAGCCAGGAGTAACCCCTGAGCACTGCCGGGTGTGACCCAAAAACCAAAAAAAAAAAAATAATAAGGAACTTTTGTGGTAATATGCTTGCATCTGGAAAATTTTTTTTGTGAAGGAAAAACGCTGAATTCTAGGTTATACCTGGTGATGCTCAGGTTTTACTTCTTGCTCTGTGCTTGATGCTAACTCCTAGCAGTGCTCAATTGAGTTCAAGTCTCTTATATGCAAAGCAGGAACTCAGCCTTTTGTACTATCCTCTCGACACAATCTGGAAAACATTAAGCTAATGATATAATACTGTTATATGTAAGCAAATAGTAAATGATTTCACATATATGTGGAACCTTAAATATGCAATTTTTAACATATATGTGGAACCTTAAATATGCAATACAGAATACAGGGTGTTTGCTGGAGCAAGGGAATGAGCATAAGAAGAAATTAGTGATCAATGGTACAAAGGTTTAGGCTGGAGAGATAGTATAATAAATAGGGTGCTTTCCTTGCATGTGACTGCTCCAGGTTTGATTCTTGGCACCCCAAATCCACCAGGGGTGATCACTGAGTGCAAAGCCAGGAGTAATCTCTAAGCACTGCTGGTTCTGGTCCCAAAATCAAGGAAAAAAGAACATACAATGTTTTTTTTTTTTTGTTTGTTTTTTTTTGGGCCACACCCAGTGACGCTCAGGGGTTACTCCAGGCTATGCGCTCAGAAGTAGCCCCTGGCCAGGGGGAATATATGGGGCACGGGGGATTGAACCACGGTCCGTCCAAGGCTAGCGCGGTAAGGCAGGCACCTTACCTCCAGCGCCACTGCCAGGCCCCAGAACATACAATGTTTTAGCTTAAGCTTCATATACTAGATAAATGTTCTGCAGAGCTAATGTCGAATGCATCATATATTATATATTACAGAGATTGTAGATAATCATACTGCATTATGTACTTTAAATTTACTTAGCGGATATATTTAAAATGTCTTCATACTACATACATGATATAAGTGGTTACTGTGTGAAGTGATGGTTTTGTGTTTTATCTTAATAGTGGTGATTTTTAAAATAATAAACACATAAAATATTAAAATATATACCTATGTGTATTATTTACTTAAATTTGAATATATGTATCTTATAGGTTTGGTCAATTATGTCCCAATAAACTAAAAATAATTTGATTTTTTTTCTTTTAAATTAAAAAATGTCTTTGAATATTGCTCCTGGGTCAGATCCAGTGATGCTCAGGGGCTACTATAAGCTTGGTGCTTATAGTGCTCATTCCTGGTAGTTTTGGGGAGACCAGATGGTGCTGGGATAGAACCCAGAATTTTTTTTTCTGCAAAGCATGATCCAAATTGTCTCTACAATTACTGAGAATATTTTTTAGAAGAACATCATCACTACCAGCCTTAAAGTGAAAAGAAAATACTAACATATAAAAAGCACATATGAAGGCAATAGTCTTCTAAGAAATAACTATTAGGTGATTTAAAAATGTTTACTTTCAGATTTCCAATGCCTGCTCTGCCATTTTTACAGACTTTATTCTCAAGCTGATTTCTTTCCCATTTCCATCCCAACCCTTCTTCAAATAGCGTAAGAGTTGTTGGATATATTTTGAATGATTTTGAACATACAATGTATTAGTGAGAGTCATGAATAAAATAAAATGAATGTCAATGAATTTAAATAATTGAGGCAGGCCAAATATTCATGGAAGTAAATTCAAATGTATACATTTTAAGAAGAATAATATAAATATATAATCAAAATAAAAGAGAACATTGATTAAAAATTTTGAAGTACCAGGGAAATAACTCAAGTGATATGCCAGGCATATTTAAGACCCCAGGTTTGA
This sequence comes from Crocidura indochinensis, assembly GCA_004027635.1. Lineage (NCBI taxonomy): Eukaryota > Metazoa > Chordata > Mammalia > Eulipotyphla > Soricidae > Crocidura > Crocidura indochinensis. The sequence continues at coordinate 11,476 of PVKC010013215.1, forward strand.
TCCTTAGCATTGCATGGGCCCTGAGCATTTCCAGTTATCTAACTTCCTTGGCATTGTTGGGTTATTTTTGTATGCTCTAATGTTATTTTTGTACATTTTGATTTACTAAAGGAAGAGTTTATTACTTGAACTTAGTTCTTTATATTTATTTCTTACAAAGTCTTTGCTAGAGAAAATTCAAAATTAATGAAAATGTATTTATATAACTCCAATATATTAATTAAAACACTCACTTTTATTTACTTTTCAAATGCTTTTTTATTTGCCTAGGCACTGTGACTTACAAATGTGTCCACAATAAAATTTCAGGCATATTTAGTGTTCCAACACCAATCCTATGACTACTGTCAACATAATGTCCTCAAGTTCTCTCCTGTCCACTCCCCCAAATCTGCATCCTTTAAAAGGCACATTTTAAGTGTGATTATTGTGGTTTGTGTCCAATGCTTGTGGGTGCATCTACCACACCTCCACACTACAGGTTTCTCCAAGGTCCCTGACCCTTGCTTCCATTACCCTCTGTCTACTTGTTCTTTTTGTTCTGTTTTGTTTTTGGGTCACACCCGGCAGCGCTCAGGGGCTACTTCTCGCTCTATGCTCAGAAATTGCCCCCTGCAGGCTCGGGAACCATATGGGATGCTAGGATTCGAACCACTGTCTGTCAGCATGCAAGGCAAATGCCCTACCGCTGTGCTATCTCTCCGGCCCTGTCTGCTTGTTCTTACCTCTACTTTTCAATTCTCTCCTCCACTCATCTTTTTATTTCTTTAAGTCTAGGGACACATATTTGTTCACTTTGATACCCTGCATTCCCTAGATATGTAATTGTATATATCACATATGAGTGACAACATATAGTACTAGAACTTCTTCTGACTGATCTTACTTAACATTTTCCAGTTATATTCAAGTTACAATGAATTGCATGATTTTGCTTTTTCTTGCAGCAGTATAGTGCTCCTTTGGGTATACATACCACACTTTCACTGTCCTTCACACCTGCCATTTGACACCTAGGTTGAATCCATAGCCTAATTATTGTGTTAAGAGCTGCAATGAATAATGTTTTGCATATGTCTTTGTGTGTGTGTGAGAGAGTGTGTTTATGTGTATTTTGTGCAAACATGTGTTTTTGTGACCTGAAAGTAGATCCTGAGGAGTGGGATTGTCAGGTCCAATGGAAGGACTGTTCTTGCTTCTTTCTGAGAATTCACCATATTGTTTTCCAGAGGGCTTGAACCAGACATTATTTACCATCAGCAGCGGATGAGAGTACCCTTTTTACCACAAGCCAGTCATCTGGTTGCTTCTGGTCTTTTTAGTTTGTGACATTCTCATTGGGGTGAGATATCTTATTGTTTTCTTCGCTTGTATTTTTCTCAGATTAAGTAATAATGACCACATTTTCAAAGCCTACTTGACATCTGTCTGTCTTCTCTAAAGAATTGTCCTTTTCCTCTCCTCATTTTTGGATAAGGTTTTTGTACTTTTATTGTTGATCTTTATGAATGCTCCATATAGATTATTTATTATTTATGTCTTTCTACCTGATAAGTATATGCTTGAAAGGGGAAGTATTAGTGATAGATTTTTTTTTTTTTTTTGGTTTTTGGGTCACACCGGGCAGTGCTCAGGGGTTAGTCCTGGCTCCATGCTCAGAAATTGCTCCTGGCAGGCACGGGGGACCATATGGGGCACTGGGACTCAAACCGATGACCTTTTGCATGAAAGGCAAACGCCTTACCTCCATGCTAAGTGATAGATTTTTTTTTAACTTAAGGAAAGGAGAGCTCATTGGTTTTTACATGAGTTGTCAACTTTAATTCCTTGTACTTGAGCTTCTCTTTTGATCTAGAATCAGAATGTGTTTTAGAATTAAAAAAGTTACCAAAATGATAAGACTCATTTTATAAATGAACTTAAACCAAATCTAGGCTTAGGCTAGTTTGTTGAAGCTAAGCTCCTTTGAACTCTAACTTCTTTGCAGTACTTTGTTGTATTAAGCAGGGATTTATTTGACACTGGTCCAATGAACTAAAATGGCTATTAGATTACCTTAAATCAGAACTATGGGATAATTCATATTGAAATGAGACTAATTTAAAGTGAGTTATTATTTTTTCCTTTTTATTTAGTAATTATTTTAATTAAGTTGCAATGCAAAATAAGTTATTCAGTTGCAAAAATTTGTCTTTTTCCAGCCCTGGGCTCTTCCTCACTCCCAAATTGAATGGGTTGAATAAACTGGTTTTATTTTGCCCAAGTGTTCCTAAATATTCCCCTGCATTACTTTTATAACTAATTTGCATGATGGTTAGGCTAATAGATATTTATTTCCTACTATTGGCTTAGCTCATCTAATAGTCCCCTTTTTGAGAAAATTTAGAATGGATAACCCATTCTGATGGTTAGAAAAACTCCTGAACTGAGAGAAAAATTAATTGCATTTCTGGGAGTCTCAGTAACAGCAACTCAAATTTTTCTAAGCAAGCCAGTCTTTTCTTGAACATTTGTAATATCATGTTTTTCTGGAGAAACAGACTATTCTTGGCTTTTTTCTCCCCAATGTACCTTTCAACTTAAATCGGTATCTACAGTAGTAATAAGATATGTTTACTGGCATATTTTTGTTATAATTGTGATAACTATATATTAACTAAGACCATTCTAAATTTATTATTTTCTTACTAGGTCTTGTTTAGCCTGTTCCAGCTCTTCATGACTGGACACAGATGCTCAATGGCTGTCAATCATTTATAATTATGCTTTGGAAAAAGCTACAATTTGTAAGTAATTCTATGGAATTTATATTCTGTAATTTCCTTGAAAGATTAACTCATTGGTAAAAAGAATGCTTCTCTTCCTGAAAATAAGTATTGTTTTGTATTATTCTGTGGGACATTTCACAGCTTTGTTGGATTTTGAATATTGAGTTGTTTATTCTCTCCTATCCTTCTAATTTAGTGCAGAGGATTCCTTGAGAATATCTTTTTCCCTTGATTGACCTTAAGTTGGAAAAATCAAGGGATAAGTGAGTGGAGAATCAAACTGAGAAAAAGAATTTTCATAAGAAAGGGTTGAGGGCAGCCCAGAAAAGGCGGGTATTATCATGGAATTTGCTTAATTAATCACACCAAGATTACTTTAGGTGAGAAAGCAAGGAGATATTGTTATTTAAAATCTAGGTCAATCCCAACTAGGTTATCATGCTCGACCCAGAACACCCTTTATAGGAGTTTTTTCAGGCAATTATAGCAAAGGTGAGACAAAAAAAAAAAAAAAAAAAGAGGAAGGGCATGAGAATGGACTTTTTTGATTGATTACTTGGCCACAATTTACCGTGCAGAAGGAGTAGTAACAACTCTAGTTTCTCAGAACCCTTGTGTTTGGATGCATTCTGATGTAGGTTACATTTAGAAATGCATTAGTTTACTAACAGTTTTGGTGACCCCATCCCCTTCCCACTTAGACAACCAGGTTGGTTTGGTCCTTCTGCTCTAAATGATAATTTAGAATTATAATCATTGATCTCTGCCCAGCTCCAGAATGGGTGATTTAGAGTTCCAGCCTCATAACTACATATTATTGCTCCTACTTCTGCTTCTAACTTTCCTACTACTGAATCAACATACCAAGACAAGGCATTTCTCAATTCAAAGGATACAGGGTGAACAAAGCAAAACTATGACTACATATCACAGTGTATAGGTCAAATGTCATAGGAACTGAAGCCAGAGGGCAGAGACAAGAGAATGGAATGGTGAAGTAACGCGTGCAGATTGATTCAATTTGCACGGAGCTTATAAAGAAAGTGAAAGGATTGAAGGCGGGTAGTTAGGAAGTGAATCAGAATGAGGAAAGGTTATTTACAGCTGAGCTGATTTGAATGTATGTACCAATAGCATAAGAAAATATCCAGCTATCAACCCCAAATAAAAGTGTTCCCCCTTCCTGGGCGGGTGAGATAGCGCGGTAGGGTGGATCGAATCCCTGCATCCCATATGGTCCCCAGTGCCTGCCTGGAGCGATTTCATTTCTGAGCAGAGCCAAGAGTAACCTTGAGAACCGCGGGATGTGACCCAGCCCCCCACCCCGTAACCCCCCTCCCCCCAAGAGATGTTCCCCTTCCTCTTCCCAGTAACCTCTTCTTTTGATATGTAAAAGCCCACCTGGATTACAGGACCCTCCACCACCCCGCCCTGGTGGATTTTAGAAACGTTTTAGATAAAGAGCAGTCATGGCTTGGGACTGGTACATAGACAGCACATGGCAGAGAGAGCACATGGGAGAGTGAGACCATGAGGCACCTGTTTCTAATGAATCTGTCCTGACTGGCTTGGTATTATTTCTCTGTTAATGCCCTGCTTCATCAGACCTGTCTGCCTAAGGGGTTAAAAGTAGGGTACCTGGGGCAATCTCACTAATTAATGGATTTTTTTATTTTTTTATTTTACACTATAGGACAAAGACAAGGAAACTGGAGAGGGAAAAAGCTCATATTGAGAAACTTAGACATGAACTTGGAGGGAGAACACCTTTTAGAGACTATATTGGGATAAAAATTATGCAAAAAAGGAGATTGTGATGCTTAATTTTGCATGTTGACTTGGGCATGCTTTGGCACCCAATTATTTTACATCAATCTAGATGATTCTGTTCAGGAATTCTTTTAGAAGAGAGAAACATATGTCAGCCAATTGAGTAAGACAGATTTTCTTCCAAGAAGTAGGTGGGCTTCATCCACCCAGTTGTAGGACTTAAGAGACAGATTGAGGATCTTGACTGAGAAATTCCCCCTCAGGAAAGCCTTTAGGCTTCATTGGAATATTAGCTCTTTCATGGGTCTTCAGTCAGGTTGTCATCCCTCAGATTTTAGATTTGCCAGCCCCACAATTATGTGAACAGAGTATTTAACTCTTTCTATGTAGGCATATCATATCCTGCTGGATCCATTTCTCTGAAGGACCATAGCAATCCAGAGATTGAGGCTTTGAAGATGCTCAGGTTAGTGATGGCCTTCATGTTAGTAAGATGGGAGACTAGAAAGCATAGAGGAGATGAAGAGAAACTTGACAGTAACAATGTTCCCCCCAAATTATTTTGATGAGGATATGAGGCTATGGACTTGGATAGGAAACCCATCTTATTCCTTTTGTGTGTGACATTATGAACATGTTCTGCAAATGCTTGTCAAATAAGCCTAAGGAAAGGACTGTGAAAGATCAGGCTGAGATGAGAAACTTACAGTGAAGGGATTTCACAAGAAATAGATGAGCAGCACTTAGGTTGAATTAGGAGTCTTTAATATAGAAGTCGGTGACCTAGATAGAGTCAACTAGAGTCTCAACAAACCTCACAGGCCCTAGGATAGTTAGGGATGAGGTTATAAAGGCAAAATCACATCCTAGTTAGACAATGAATACAGTGGGTAAAGTCCTGAGTGAGCTGTGATCAGCAAAGCAAAATACAGAAGCAAATCAAGTTAATTTATGGTTACGTTGGTTTATGGTCACAGGGTCTTGTGGTTATAGGGAACCAATCATGAGTATAGGGGGTTGAGTCTGGGAGCTAAACCATTTTTTATGGATTGTAGTTGTTTATGGATTGCACTTGGCTGTTGGAAGAGTCGTGCTATTCACTTCCTGCTGATAGGCTAAGAGGAAAAATATGGAGTTCTTTATGTCAAGAGATCATAGTTTACTATGAATGTTGAAATTTTTCACCACTCTAACTTTCTGTAATGTCACTCTGCCATTTCCATCAGAAAAGGTGAATCACAGGAATTAATCTAATGAAAAATAATGAAGGACAAGAAATCTGGACCTAGGAATATGGTCTGCTCTATGAAAATGACTGCCAGACTGGGTAGAAAAGTCAAAGGAGCAGGGCTGGGATTATTGATGTGAAGAGAATGGGAAGGAGACATGGGATTAAATAATTTACTGAAGTTGGCAGGATGTTTAATGGAAAATAAAGAAGAAAGATGGGGAGAAAAGGTGGCAGATATCTATGAGTTTTATCAGTTTGGGTAATATGATAGTGCGCTTATTTTGGATGACTTCAGTAGACATGACATAAAGATTGTTATTATCTAAAATAATCCATTTTAAGCACTGTCCAAACAAGTGGAAGCAGAGATAAGCAGGTGGGACTATATTAAGCTGAGACGCTTATGCACCTCAAAAGGAAATAATGAGTAGAACACAAAGACCACTCACAGAATGGGAGAAACTGTTTAGCCAGTACCCAGCAGATAAGGGGGCTAATATCTAAGATATATAAGGTACTGAAAGAACTTAACAAGAAAAAAAACTAAACCTATCAAAAAATGGGGAGAAGAAATGAACAGAGAATTCCTTAAAGAAGAAGTACAAATATCCAAAAGACATGAAAAAAATGCTCCATGTCACTAATCATCAGGGAGATGCAAATCAAAACAACAATGTGATAACATCTCATGCCACACATCACAAAGAATAAGAATGATCAATCAGTGCTGGTGTGAATGTCGGGAGAAAGGAACTCTTGTTCACTGCTGGTGGTAATGCCATCTAGTTCAACCTTTATAGAAAACAATATGGAGATTCCTCAAAAAACTGGAAATTGAGCTCCCATATGATCCAGCTATACTACTTTTAGGGATATACCCTAGATACACAAAAACACTATACAAAGATTACTTCTGCACACCTATATTCATTGCAGTGCGATTTATAATAGCTAGAATCTGGAAACAAACCAGATGCCCGACAACAGATGAACGGCTAAAGAAATTGTGGTATATAAACACAAAGGAATACTATGCAGCCATCATGAAAAATGAAGTCATGGGGCCGGGCGGTGGCACTGGAGGTAAGGTGCCTGCCTTGCCTGCGCTAACCTAGGACAGACCGCGGTTCGATCCCCCGGTTCCCCATATGGTCCCTGTGTCTGCCAGGAGCGACTTCTGAGCGAATAGCCAGGAGTAACCCCTGAGTGTCACCGGGTGTGGCCCAAAAAACAAAAAACAAAAAACAAAAAAAAGAAAAATGAAGTCATGAAATTTTCCTATTCGTGGATGGACATGGAAACTATTATGCTGAGTGAAATAAGTCAGAAGGAGAAAGAGACACACACAGAATAGTTTCACTCATCTATGGAATCTAAGAAAAATAAAGACATTGCAATAAAACATAGGGACAGTAGAGATGAGGACTGGAAAACCCCACCCACTGTATGAAACTTACCACAAAGAGCGGTGAGTGCAGTTAGAGAAATAACTACACTGATGACTATCATGACAATGGTAGTGAGTGAGAGAAATAAAATGCCTGTCTTGAATACAGGCAGAGTATGGGGAAGGAGGGAAATGGGAAGCATTGGTGGTTAGAATATTGCACTGGTGAAGAGGGGTCTTTTTTTTTATAACTGAAACCCAACAATAAACATGTTTGTAATCATGGTGCTTAATTAAAGATATTAATTAATAATAAAATAAAGTTTTAAATTAAAAAATCTGTTTTAACATTTTACTTATATATTTCAATTCCTTAGTATATGATCTGAGAAGGCATCAACAAATAAAAAATGTAGTCAATGTTTATATAGATTTTTCTACTTTTATTATAAGTAGTAGCTAGAATGAAAGGATACTTCATTAGGTGCTGATCTTTCTAGACTCCAAGGATGCTGAGCATCAACAATGCTAAATTTGGGATTGGAAGAACTTCAGATGAACCTAGACTTTTCTATTTGTAAAATGAGTGTGCTCAGGAAATTCATTTAACACCATTAAGCTTTTATTTTGCAAAAGGTTAATGATAATAAAACTTCAAATTTATCAAAAATGGTTAGATAAAATATTCAGGCATTCTGGGGCCGGGCGGTGGTGCTGGAGGTAGGGTGCCTGCCTTGCCTGCGCTGGCCTAGGATGGACTGCGGTTCGATCCCCCGGTTTCCCATATGGTCCCCCAAGCCAGGAGCGACTTCTGAGCACATAGCCAGGAGTAACCCCTGAGCGTCACTGGGTGTGGCCTAAATCCCCCCCCAAATTCAGGCACTCTTTTCAACTCTAAAACTTAAATATTGGATATTACTTTACAGTTATTAATTATATATGATACTGACTCTTGAGTCACATTCTACTTAAAATATATTTAAGGTTTATTTTTAGTTCAATTCTGGGTGAGTAAAATTAAAATATTGATTGTATATATAGATTTTGGTGTTTGGGAATCACACCACGGACACTCCAAGGCCATTCCTGAATCTGTGCTTTTGAGTGACTCTAATTATGTTTGAGGAATCATTTGTGATGTCTGGGGTTGAACCTGGCTGCATGTAAGGCAAGAACCTATTTCTTGTTTATTAGTTTTATATCATAATTACAGATATTCAGTAGAACATCCTTTACTATTTGATCCAATATTAAAGGAAGTACAGACTTAAAATGTATCTTAGTATACTTTGAATGTTGTCATTTTCTTATTTTTAAGGGAATATCTTCATCAGTCTTGTTTCTCTCAAGTATGGTAATGGAATAGTTTACGTGTATGTGTGAATGTTTTATTTACTTACTTTATTGGGTGGGGAGAACTTTACAAGCTCTGCTTCGAAGGGACTGGAGGACGTTCCTAGTGATGCTCCAGCTGGTTGTATGAAGAATTCAGTATGTGTCATCTATTCTGAGAGCCTTATCTGATTGTTCTTTCTGAAACAGTACATCATGTTCCCATGGTCTTCAGTTCATCACCATGTTTACATCCTTCATAGCACTTATTTAATTACATACAAATCTTATTCATTTACTTCTTAGTCATTTCTCCCTATTGAAATCTTATTCATAGGAAGACAATCTATCTGGTTTCACTTACATTCTGGCACATAACAAGAGTCAATAGTGTTTATTAAACCAGTCACTAACTGAATTGGGTGAATTTCATATCTGGTATGCATAGTGGAAAGTCCAGGTAAAAAGTGATTTATACAAATTGGCTTTCAGGGCTTTCTGTTTTGATTGGGTAAACTGTATGTTCTGCATGAATTCCTCAATCTTAATGGGTCTTTGAGTTTTCAGGTATTCCTTGCAGTGGCAGAAAGAATTGTATCCCTACTCCCCCAGATTATGCTCATGTCCTACTACCTAAACCCTATGAACTGTCCTGTGAATTTTTTTTTAATCTAAAAAAGTGTCTTTACAGGTCTCATTCAAGTAGAGAACTGAGGATATCATCATTTGGACAAAATGCCTGGGCCTGACTGTCCCAGAGGGCAATTTGCTATTCACAAGAGAGGAACATGTGAAGACTGAGGAGGGGATTGGAGCTGTGTGGCCTCATATCTAGGAGTGTCTGAGCCTCAAAGGCTGGAAGAGATTAGGAGGCTTTCTTTCTTGGAATCTCAGAGCTGATTGTGACCCTGTTACCACCTTATTAAGATTTTTGCACCCCAGAACGGTGAGAAGACAGATTTCTGTTGGTTCAAATTGGTTTAGATCATTTTGTGTACAAATGTGTCCGTAAAACTGCTAATACCACAGTTTTACTTGTTGCTTATCTGAAATTCTAATTTAATTAGATATTCTGCAGTTTGACTTACCAAATCTGACAATTTTAACATAACCCCCTCCCCCCCAAAATCTATGAAAATGAAGAACTGGGCGGGAAGAATATGTTGTTTTTACTCAGTTTGAATCATCATCACATTTAAAAAAATCAGAAGCTGAAAGAAAATGAAGTTGCTGTCAAGGGATTTTAAAATATGCTTCAAAATCTCATGTTGTTTATTTTTTGCCCAGAAAAGGCAGGCCAAAAAAAATGCTTGGAAATAGAAAAGGCTTTTTTCACATCTTAAATCTGATCTAATAGTGCTTTAGAAATGTCTAATTTGTTTCTTATGACTAGAAAAATGAAGAAATTATGTCTAATTCTGATTTGAATTTTTAGTCTCTGAGGAATTGAGATTGAATTGGGAGTTGACTCTCATTTCTACTGCTAACATTTTATTAGGTTTAGCTTGGAAGTAGGTAAATGAAAACACAAGAATTAAAAAAATTGAATTGAAAAGAGCTTTCAAAGAAGTGTATTAAAATATTCTCTCTCTCAAAAGCCTGCAACTGTCTCTAGCATGGGATGGGGTGGGGGACCCATATACCTCACAGTCCCCCACAGGCTCCAGGACAAGCTAATTCCACCCTTGAGGTATAATTCTGGTTTATTCCCTTTAAATGGTACTTCATAACATGTATAATCATCTTTGTTCTCCCCTCTGAGTTTTTAAGCACAAATACATACTATTAAAGTAATTGAGCACATTTCAGGACGAGATGAACAAGGAAATAGAGTAGGTGCAGAGAAAGGTATAGAGAGAGGAGGGAAAAGGGAAAGGCAGAGAAAGGGGGTGAGGAGTAGTGAAGTGAGTGAGAAGAGGGGGCAGAGAGAACCAAATAAGCAACCACAGAATCCCCCAAATGTGTGGTTTATTAAATGAAAATGGTAGTTTATGTGTCAGTTACAGATAAGCAGCAGGTGACCCTGGGTTGGGGAGAACAGACTTGTGCAAGATTGTCCTCTTAGCTGTATCTATCTGTGCTGTATATCTGTGCTAGCTATCTGTAATGCATCAATTATATACCATATTTTCCAGCACATAAAATTACTGGGCATATAAGACAGCCCCCTCCTTTTTCTGTTAAAATATAGGGTTTAGGCTATATTCTCTGTATAAACTGCCTCTCTTTTAATGCACACCAAACGGAAATTAACAAATGTAAGAGAAAAAGAATGGAATTCTCCAAGGTTAACAGTATATGTTTAATAAAGCTAGACTTTGGAATGCCAACAATAATTTTACATTTGTCATTTGTAGTGAGTGATGGTGATTTTTTAAATTGTGATCTACATTGAGAGCAGGAAGAGAGGGCTCCTCCAAGAGCAGCTGGCTGGGGTGCAGTGATTAATAGGACAGCTAGAGTGGGACAAAGTGTCTTCTCTGTGTCCCATAAAAGCTAAACAGAGGACTGAGCACTGGAAAGTCACATACCAGCGATGACACACTGCGGCTGGATGGGATGCAGCTCACAGTAACTCCAGCTCTTCCGTGTGCTCTGAAAGATTAATCAGGACAGGGACTGGAGAGATAGCACGGAGGTAAAGCATTTGCCTTGCATGCAGAAGGTCGTTGGTTTTAATCCCAGCATCCCATATGATCTCCTAAGCCTGCCAGGAGCGATTTCTGAGCATAGAACCAGGGGTAACCCCTGAGTGCTGCTGGGTGCCATGTTAGATTTCTGGCGATTTATTAGAGAAAGCTGCTCTCTGAGATTAGGTGCATAATTTACAGAAACAAGTGAGAACCTGATATTTATTAAAAGAATCCTTTCTGGTGGGCCTATGCAAACAAATGCCACTCTAACACCGTTTTTTAACTCTATTCCCCTGACTAACCCTTAAGAAAAACAAACCACTGAAACTTTTGAGGTTAAATTAAACTAATATACTTGTGCATGGATATATAAAAATGTACTTTGCCTTCAATGTTTAAGTTGTAACCTAAGTCTTATGTCTTTAGATTATATTATGTGCTGCTAAAAAATAGTATGTACTACAATCTGGAGATTTGGGGG
>PVKC010013216.1:0-23102 GCA_004027635.1 Crocidura indochinensis
TACAGAAGATGGAGAATCCATATAAATGGAAATGAAGAAAATAAAAAAATGTCTTATTAAGCCATAGTAGCAGAATTACACAGTTGGAGAATCACATAGAAGAACTTGAAGAAAAACGACAAACTAAAAATGGCAAAGAATCCAATAAGAAAGTAAAAGGTAAAACATTGGAAGAAAAAGTTAGGTATTTAATGAACAAAGACAAAATAATAATCTATGGATTGTAGGAAAACAGAAGGGGAGGAAATAGGGAAAGGGGGAGAATAAGTGTCAGGGAAATAATAGCAGATAACTTTCCCAACCTCTGGAAAGAGGTTCCAGTGCAAACCCAGGAGGTGAAAAGAATTCCTAAAAGAGAGAGAGAGAGAGAGAGAGAGAGAGAGAGAGAGAGAGAGAGAGAGAGAGGAACTTCTTAAAGCAATAAGGGATAAAAAGCCCCTCAAGTACAAAGGGAGGAACAGAAGACTCAGTCCAGATCTCCCATTTGAAACAATTCAAACAAGAAGACAGTGGAATGACTAGGGTCCACTACCCAGCAAAACTCTCATTCATATGGTAGGGTGGACTAAACACAGTCTCAGACAAAAAAGAACTTGCATTATTTGCACAAACAAAATCGATACTAAATGATATATTCAGAGATGAATTACACAGTCTAAATCCCTGATTGTAACAACAGCCACCTTACACAATACAACTGCAAAACAGCCCTCTCTGTCAATAATCTCCTTAAATGTCAATGGACTAAACTCTCCCATAGAAAGACACATAGTAGAGGTTTGGATTGAAAACAGAAACCAGATTTCTGCTGCCTGCAAGAAACACACCTTCAAGTACTGGAGACACAGACTTAGAATAATAGGATGGAAATCAATTATTCAAGCCAATGGAATAAAAAACGCTGGGACAGTCATTCTTATATCAAACCAAATTGCATTCAACCTCGAGAAAGTGATCAGAGACAAAGAGGGTCACTACCTACTGATCAGAGCAACATTATACCAAGAAGTACTAACTCTGGTCAATATTTATGCACCAAATGCAGAGCTATCAAAATATATAAGGCGTTTGCTTACAAACCTGAAGAAGCATATGGAAGGTCATTTGATAGTAGTAGGAGATTTCAATACTCTGCTATCACCACTGGACAGATTCGCCAGACAGAAAACTAGCAAAAAATAAGAGACATAAATGAGAAATTAGAAGAACTAGGGCTAATGGACTTAGAAAGCAGAATATATATTCTTCTCAAGTGCACATAGAACCTTCTCCAGAATAGACCATGCTTTAGGATATAACTCTAACTTGCATAAAGTCACAAATATAAGGATTATTAGAAGCACCCTATCAGATCACTATGCAAAAGAGATCAAGATTGATTGTAAAAAGAATCTATAAAAAAATCTATCACTTGGAGATTAAACAACATGCTGCTCAACAACAGTTGGATCAAAAAGGAACTCAAGGAAGAAATAAAAAGATTCCTTGAGACAAATGATAATGAAGAGACAAATTGTCAAAATATATGGGACAGAGCGAAAGCAGTAATTAGGGGGAAACTCAGAGCCATGCAACCTATGTCAGGAAAGAGGAGAATGAAAACTTCAAAACACTTCAGAAAGAAATTGAAGAGGATCTATGAAATGTAAGAACATCCATGTTCATGGGTAGGTAGAATTTACATAGCCAAAATGACGATCTTACCTAAATTTCTATATAGATTCAATGCAATCAATCCCTATCTAAATTCTGACATCATCTTTTAAGTACTTAGAACAATTAATTATAAAATTCATCTGGAACCACAAAAAATCCAGATAAGCCAAGTACATACTGAAAAACAAGAAGCAGGGTGGCATCTCTTTACTTAACCTGAAGCTTTACTATAAAACTGTAGTGATCAAAACAGCATGGTATTGGAACAAAGACAGTCTCAGAACAGTGGGTTAGAACAGAATATCCAGAGATGAACCCCCAAATATACAGTCAACTAAACTTGACAAAAGAGCAAAGAACTTGAAATGGAACAAAGACAGTGTCTTCAACAAATGGTGTTAGAACAACTGGATAACCACCTGTAAGAAATTAATGATTGATGCATACCTCACACCTTATACAAAAGTCAGTGTGGGTTAAACAGTTCAGTGGTATTCAGTTCAGTTCAGCTGCCTACCTCTTCAGCTCAGCTGCAGCTTGTGGACTGAGCTGAAGCACCACCCACTCCAGCAGAAGACAGCAGAAGATGACTGGAGACTATGTGCATTTGATTTGGTTCGTGCACACCAAATCAAATAACCATTGTGACCCAAGTACAAGCCACTTTTGGCTTATACTAGAGTATACAGGTAATCTATTATTAAAGTAAAATTATTTTCATCTGCATATTACTATACAAAATACATTAATGATCATTTTTCCCATAATAAACATCATAAGTGACCCTAATCCTTCCAAGTCATTTTGTATGGTCACCACAGATTCATGCTCACTAAAATATTCAAACTGTTGGATTGACAAATTAATAACTAATATCTGTATTGTCTCTCTTTATTGTTGGTCACATGCTGTAGAAACAGCTATTCTGCTGTGTAAAATGCTTAGAATTAATATTAAGTAAACTTTGACCTGAGTTTAAATTATTCGATTATTCCTGTTTGTCACTTGTCAATCAGGTGGCTTGCAAAATTTCTGTGATTATTATTATTATTATTATTATTATTATTATTATTTTTGTTTTTTTGGGCCACACCCATTTGATGCTCAGGGGTTACTCCTGGTTAAGCGCTCAGAAATTGCTCCTGACTTGGGGGGGACCATATGGGACACCAAGGGATCGAACCACGATCCTTTCTTGGCTAGCGCTTGCAAGGCAGATACCTTACCTCTAGCGCCACCTTGCCGGCCCCAATTCTGTGATTATTTGACCTGAAAAATTTTAGTTGTTTTCATTAGATACGAAAGAACATATGCAAATGAACCAAGTGAAAGTTTTATGGGGCAGGATAAAATTTAGGGAAAAATAGAGAAATAAAAGGAAAGTTTTCTAGAAATGGGCTTTAGGCTTTATTTGTATAGGCTATTAATTAATTTAATTTAGGGGCTGAAGTGATAGTACCGCTATAGGGTATTTGCCTTGCTTGCTCGCTACCAATCCAGAGTAGACCCTGATCGATCTTTGGCATCCCATCTGGTCTCTGGAGTCTTCCAGGAGTGATTTCTGTGCACAGAGCTAGGAGTAACCTCTGAGCGCAGCAGGGTGTGGCCCCAAACCAAAATAATAATAACAATAATAAAATAAAATTATTATAACTCTCAGTCAGGATCGAAGAATTATGTTCCAAACACTTAAATTTTCAATCAAAAAGGTACCCAAGATGTCTTCTTCAAGGAAATGTTCAAGTATACATCGTGAGAAAAGACTCTCGTGTAAGAAGTTGATTTTGTAGTCATTGAACTGAATTCAAATTCCAACTCCACTGCATTTGATTTCCATGATCTTGGGTTAGTTCATTAAGTTTAGACTCTCCACCATGCATGATAATGTTGTTAAATGATTTTATAAGAAAATAAATGTGAATCTTCCAGCACAGGTTTATATATACAGCAAAGACTCACTGTTCTTTTTTCTGTCCATTAATCAATTGGTCTTTCCTTCTTTCCCTCCTGCTGGCTCCACTGGCCCTTTCTCCCTTGACTAAGTGGATTCAGTGCTAAAGACAGAAAAGCTTACAGTTCATTTTGGGACACAGATATTTTGAGCTGTTTGTTTTCCAGCTTACATTCATGTTTTCCAATTCAGGTTACATTTCCTGCTGGAAAACCCGGCCCTCGCAAGCGCTTTTGGCAGCCGCAGACCGATTTGGTTGAGAACCATCTCATCCTTGGCAGACAGCAGAGGAGAGCCACTCTGTGTGTGCAGGCGGTAATTCACACTTCTTTTCCGAGGTTGGACTGCTCGCCAAAGTCACTACCCACACAGCTCCATCTTCCTTGAGATGGATACATCTTTTTTCCAGCTAACTGGCTTTATGCTTCCTTGAAAGAGGCATGCAGAAACACTGGAGCATATCCAGCAGAACTTTGCTCATATTCTCTAAGACTTGGTATGGACCCTCTGTACAGGAGATGAAAATTGATTATTATGTTCTGGAATACACCCTTATTCCAAAGTCTTATTCTTTTGCTGGCAATGATACTGGATTTATCTGAAAATTAAGTAACCTGATTTGGTTCTTCTTATGCATTGTGCTTTGTTGTCTGTTCAGACTATTGGTATTTTGACCCCATGCAGATGTTTAACATTTTTTAACTTTAATGAAAAATTTGTGTATAATTTTTTCCTTTCTTTTTAAAAAATTGTATTTTATTGAAACAATTGTGATCTACAGAATCCTTCATAGTTGAATTTCAGATATATAATATCAGGGCCCTTCGAATGTCAACCTCCCTCCACCAATGAACCCAGAGTTGTTTTGTGGGTTTTTTTCAAGTTTCAATTTTGACACTCAAATTATTTTTTTACTTTTTTTTCCTAAAATAAAAAAAATTGAATGATTTACAAATTTGCATGTCATCCTTATGTAGGGGCCATGCTAAATAAAAAAATTGGAATAATTTACAAATTTGCATGTCATCCTTATGTAGGGACCATGCTAATCTTCTCTTTATCGTTCCAATTTTAGTACACGTGCTGCCAAAACGAGCACTCAAATTCTTTTCTTTTTCAAATTCTTATATTGTTCATCATATAATAGGAAATCATATAAAATGAAACAAGTCATGCCACTATTTTTCTAAACTCCTTAGTTGTGTGACAGCATTTAGCAGTACAAGATAGAGAATTAGAGTCCATCTCAAACTCTTATGTGCCCCTCTCATTTTTACATTCTATAGTCACATAGAACTATATCATAAATACTTCCTGAATTTGTCCTTCTTATTTCCAGTATGCAATTCCACTACTCTTTATGAAGTACAAGCTTTATCATTTCTCATTTTGCTTATTGCACCTGCTTATCCCACCTTCTTAGTACAGCTTCTGATATAATATATTTTAAACTTAAATATGATTGTAATTATTTTTTTGGTTAGGACTTATTTTCTCCAAATATAAGCCATAGGTCTACATTGAAATGAAGAAAATAAAATCATCTTTTATTTTTTATCTCTTTATCTTTCACTTTGGCCTCAAAATTATTAAATTCTAGAATCCTCCAGATCATGTCCTGACTCATACTATTTATCCTGTAATTCTTTGTCTGAAAAGTCCTCTACCACATATATCCTTGTTCATTTATTTATTCAAAAATGATCAGTTTCAAAGCCTGGTTTAAAAATTATACTTTAAAAAAGAGTATGCAAACAAAGTACTCAGTAATAACTAAGGTGCTTTCTGGCTTGAAATTCCACTAATCTGAGAAATCATGCATTTCACATTTACAGTCACCTGATTTCTCTTGTCCTTATTTTTTCCAGGACGCTTTAGAAACTGGGTTGTGGGTTGTGGGTTGACTATGCCCTTTAAAAGATGTCAGAATTGGAAAATCAAATCCATATAACAATCACCAGCATTGTTCATGGAAATGAGACTAAGAGCAGAAATGGTGGAAGGAATATGTCCCGACTCTAGTAAAAAGAGAATGTGAGCTCAAAGATCTCATGGGACTTGACATTTCCATCCATCATGACCAGCAAGCATGGAAGGGGAATGACTTGGTTTAATGCAAATCCTCTGGATCTAGTTAACCATTTGGAAATCATGAATAACAATCACCTTCTCCATTAAGTCCCAATTCTTGTCACTGGCCATAATAAATACATATCATATTGCCATGAATCAAGGTTCCAAGGTTTTTCTGAAGCAATCTCCTGAGATACTCATCCATATGTGTGTATTTACTGGCATACAGACAAATGAACACACACATATTCACATACACACATCTCTTGTCTTCTATAGCACAAAATAAGGCAGATTGAGAAATACACGAAATACACGAATAATTGCTATGGCTAACTTTGTTTAAATTTATAGTGCCTTGTTCAAACCAGGTCTTTAACTCTCCTGCCAACATACAAATATCTGAGAGAGAGAGAGAGAGAGAGAGAGAGAGAGAGAGAGAGAGAGAGAGAGAGAGAGAGAGAGAGAGAGAAAGAGTTTGTTGTTTTGGCCCTGCAAATTTCTGTGACATCTTGTTTCAGAACCAGCTCAGCTCCCCAAATCTTGTTCTGCTCCCACTTTTATCAGGCTCCTATATTTTTAATTCCAATACAAATCTCAAAGTCTACTTTGTCCCACTATTCAGTCTGGCTTCCCACACTGTGGTCCTGGTACTTTTGTTTGAACTAAGTCACCATTCGACTGAGGAAATGATTTAGGAAAATCTCACCATCAACTCCTGTGCGTGAGAAACCATCCTATCAGTGACAACTGGCCTTACTATATTGCTTCACAGGTCAAATTAAATTATTCTTTCTTCACTGAAAATGTGAGCTTTTGAACTCAGATGTATGATTTCAAGTTTGGGATTTGTCTGCCTTATTTCTGCTTTCCCTTGTAGTTCCATGATACATTCTGTCAGTGGAACTTCTGGAACCATACTTCCAGGCAGAAGGAAAGATTGGAGACTTTTTTCTTCTGTTTTCTGTGGGTAATGGGTGGACTCTTTTTCTTTATTTAGCAACAACATTTTCCTGAACCAGCAACTTAACCCCATTTTTCTTACTCAAAGAATCCACTCAAACTAACACAGAGACAAAAACTTATCTGAGTATAGGGTATCTCTGCCTGTAAATATCTAAAGATTTGGAAAACCCTGGCTCATTGTTTACTCATGGACTTGCATCCACATTTCCAAATGCAAATTATTTTTCTTTTTGAAACCATACTTTAAAATATGGTATTCCTTTTTTCATATTATTTTTCTGTAATATCTGTGCATGGTTTTTTTGCTTTTATGGATACAATTTTACATAAACTACATTTTTTACATATTAAATTATTTTTCCTTTAATTAGTTGGTAAACTTAGTTTCTTTTTGTAATAACAATCATGAAAAAGTCGTTTGTACAGAAATTATTAAATCTATTTTTGTACCCCAAATTTGCTGAGTTTATTAGCATCATCTTTTCCTCAGACGCTTAGGGAATTTGAGAAAAAGCCTAACAGTGGATTCTAAAGAGTTGAGAAGAACTATTTGCCTATCTCTTTGGCAGCTAAAGAACAAAATACATTGTTAAGTCTAATTTAAATTGTACTGATTTCTGACAATGCCATTCTGAGTTCAGGAATGGATGTTGGTGGGTACTAGATTTGACCCAGGAGCCTGAGAATAATGCTTAGTAGACACTGTGTTCAGATGTGTCAGTACATATTTGGCAAAAAAACACCAAACTCCCCTTATCTCTGACATTATAGTTTATACCTATAATTGCAGGAGCTTTGAGAGAGTTTGTGCTTATAGTTGACTTTGTTTTCCACTGGTTTGTACGTACTTTAAGTGTGGTGATAATAATTTATTTGATTTGTTTGCATCTTGATATTTAAACATTGTCTATATCTTTAAAATATAGTTTAACAATTAACTAAAATTTATGATACCATATGAGTGACATAACAATGTGGAGGTTCTGAAAAGTTTTGCAACAGTAAAAGCTTTCTGAATGTACAACCACCAGAAATTAGTTCAAGACCAAACATATAAGGTATCTGAGATGATTCTGGCAACACTTGTCTGTGTTTCAATTCTTGGGTAAAAATAGGTTGCAAATATAGAAAAAGTTTAAGAAACCCTGTTAATAATTTATGACTTTGTGAATTATTTCATTGTAGTAATTATTGATATTATTGCATTAGATCAATGATATTAATATGTATTCCAGCTCTTTAATTTATTTATCCCATTATTTTGTCTTGTTTGAACTAGCCAACTTTTTATATTCATTCAGAACAAGTAATACTTCTCAAGTATTTAAATAATGCTATTTCTCATGTTGATTTTTATTTTATTTTTTTCTTTCTGCCATATTACAGTACTGTGATTTACAATATTGTTAATAATACTTTCATGCATAAGTTTTCCAAGACTACACCCACCAACAAAATACTTGCTTTTCTTGTGTCTCCCAAATTCCTCTTACCCACCTAATGTCAGTTCCTTGGACCAACCTCCAAATCTGTTGCCACTAATCTTTAATTGCTTCCCTGCATTTTTTTTTATAGAAAATTAGGTCATTGTTTACTTTCAATATATATCCTTTTCTATTTGACTGATTTTGTTCAGGATATCTTTAGTTCCAAAATAAATGTGGTATCAAATTCTACGATCTTGTCCTTTCTTATAGTTGCATAGTATTCTGTCATGTAAACACACCACACTTTTTGAATTATTCACCTGTGGTTAGACAATTATGTTGTTTACATATTTTGATATAGTCACAAGAAATGCAATGAACATAAATACGTGTTTACTTTTGAAATAATGTTTTTGAGGAAGATGCCAAGAAGTAAAGATTAAAAACATATAAGCATTACATATACATTTTTATTTATATATGAATTATATACAAAACAAAGCACTGCATTTATTTACTTTAAAGTTTTGCACTTTTGAAGAAAAAGAGAAAAATCCTTCATATATACAACATTCATTATTTTTTAACTACTTTTTATTTTTGGTTGATCTTTTTTAATTTCTATCTTACATTATTATACCTCAACCAGTGCTTCCTTCAGAATATTTTGCATAGTAACTATCAGAGCTAAAAATCCTCTAAAAATGTCTTTAGTTTGTCTTTTATTTTAATATTAATGATACTGGTTTTCGAATTCAATCTATCTTTTTGTTGCTTTCAAAGAGGTTATTCCAATTGTTATTTTATGATGAGAAATTGGCAGTTTTTTCACCATTATGTTTCTGTACACAATATATTATTATCCATTGTCTATATTTTCATCAAGCATGTAATATATCATTTTACTGTATTTATTCCATTTGGGTTTATTAAAGTTTTATTCAGATATAAAAATTTAACTTTCTCAAATCATTTGGGAAATGTTGACCACTGTATATTGTTCTGTTACACGATCTATTTTACTTCTTTTTTAATTTCTTGTCATATAATATTGCTTATTATTGTCACAGTAAATATTTTTGGGGTTACAAAAACTCCCTTTATTTTCTTTAAAAATATCCCCTCTGATATTTAGTTTCTATTTGATTTCTACTATCCATCAATGAATTCACTGCTTTTTTTCTATTTTTATTCTAAAGTGTTTGTTTATTGATATTAACAAATTCTCATTAACTAAGACATAATTTAGTATCTTTAACATGCTTCTTTTCTCTGAATTGTAATATATGCATTACATTTACTTTGCATGCATAGTAACTTTTTAAGTATATGCTGACATTTTCAAAATGTTTATAAATAATTTGTATATTTTAAATCTTTTGAAGAATTTCAAAATTCTCTCAGCACATTTTATTGGACTTAAGCTCCAATCTCCATTTTCTCTATGTGGGAAATAGTTGTTATAATCTGTACACGATAATTTCAGTCTCTGTTTTTATATTTTTCTTTTTCAACTGTCAATATTATTTTTAGCACGTTTTATGTGCATTTTTTACACTTTTGCATATTTTTTCCAGGAACCTCTTTCATATAACATATATTTGCCTTCATGTGTATACTCACATGTATATACACATGAACACATTTTAAAGTAATTTTTCAGTTTAGAAATCTAGTTTCTGACTGCAAAAGAGCAAAACTATATGAGCAAGATAACAAAAAAGATAGAATACTCTTTTGAGCAATATATCAGGAAGCAAAACTATCTTGAAGTATAGGGTTGGACCATGGTCTGAGGTGAAAGGTTATTGACTTTCTCACAAATTTTATAAGTGCATTGCTTATCTTACAATGATTGATCAACATACAATTTCAGTATTTTTGCACTGCTCTCTAATTCTTTAGAGAACATTTTAATATATATATTATAGTTATTATATGTAGGAAGAGTAATCAGACCAAGCTACCTTTTTCATATTGGAAACTAAAATTTCTATAAGTTTATCTTAAAATCTTTTTGGAGTGATATATAATTTGTTTAATATATAATATATTGTGCTTATAGTTTCTGATGGATTTTCACATATATTCTCTCTTTTTATTATTTATTTATTTATTTGGGGGGCTGCCACACCCAGTGATGCTCAGGGGTTACTCCAGGCTATGCGCTCAGAAATTGCTCCTGGTTTGGGGGACACAAGGGATCGAATCAAGGTCCATCCTGTGTCAGCCATGTGCAAAGCCAATGCCCTATCATTCCAACCCCACATTTTCTCTTTTTAGTCAAGCTAGTTGGAGAGATATTTTTGCTATTTTCATTTTTGAAAGACTAAATAATAATTTGGAGATACTATCTTTAGCAGGTTAATGCATTGTATTTTAGACTCAGGATTCTGATACTAAAACTTATGTTTCAACACTCCACAACTGTAGTTAAAGGGAATATTTGTCCTGTATTTTAGATCAAGCCTTAATGGACAGTCTTAATGAACAGGAAATTTATGGCTTTATGTGGCTCAATGGAGACTTGAGAAAGTATTCCTCTCTTAGATTTAAGAAACTTCTGCCAATTTCCATTAATAATCTGCAAAGTTCTTAGCTACAGATTTGCTCTCAGAGAAGACATGAAAGTGGGTTGTTCTTGGCAGGAAATAAAGATATTTGAATAAACAGCCCTAGCTATAGAGGTTTGTTCTATATATTCAGTCAACCAGGAAAGCACAGGACCCAGAGAATTTGATAACTTCATTTGATGCACAAAACTTGACAGGAGTATAAATATTGGGAGCATGAGGACCTAGGCATTTTAAGATTATGTGTCTGATCTATAGATTATGTCCACAAGTTGCACTCAGAAATTATATCCAAAGTTTATACCTCAGATCCTATCTATGATCTAGATCTATGATCTAGACAGGATCCCACTGACACTCTTGAGAGATCTTGTATATCTAACAGAACCGTGTATGGCATTTCTGTTTAACTCATTATTCAATGTCATTCCCTATACTAAGCATTCAAAATAGCAGAAATATATCTATGATAGTGGAATCAGTTCCAAATTCTAAAACACTGGATATTGAAGGAAAGTAAAGGAATGTGCATGATACCCCTTCAGTAGCAATATTGCAAGCCATATTGCCTAAAAGGAAAAAAGGGAAGAAAGTAGAAGAAAAAGAAGAGGAAGAAGAAGGAAAAAGGAAGAAGTAGAAGAAGGAAAAGAAGGCAAAAAGAAGAAACAAGGGAGAACAGGAGGAAAAAATGGAAGAAGAAGGATAAGATGAGGATAGGCAAGTGGATGGGAGAGGAGGTAGAAGGAAAATAAGAAAAATGTCTGTTGGGGAGGAGGAAGGGAACACCCTAAAAAAGAAAAGTGTCTGCAATCGAGGCAGAGAATGGGAGGATAACTGGGGAAATTGGTAGGAAATAAACACTGGTGAAAGGATGTTTGCTGAAGTATTATATAACCAAAACTCAAATAATCTCACAGTGATTTGATAAAAGAATAAATAAAAAGACCCTCTATGTGGATAAGATGCTATGGGGTGTCTCTAAGTATTTTGGACAAGCAGGTAGAAAAAAATGAAGCTTCATTCAAAACATTTGAAGATTCTGCCAATATTTCTATCCAAGACATTTAATGAGAACAGATTAGTAAAGCAAAATATATGTCCATTTTGAAATAATTTCTATCTCCTCACTCCAAGAAATTATTTCCTGGCTCTTAAGTTTATTGGCAAGTGGAGGAAGAAGCATGGGCCACTATTCTGCTTGACAGATAGTGTCAGTGGAGAGCTGGATCACAGATCTTAGCGCTGCCAGCCTGACTTGGAGGAGGCTTGATGAATTCACTATCCAGAAAGTATCCCTAGCGAGCTTCTCCTAGAGACTGGGGTTTGCTCCAGAATTGCAGTTCAGACAAGTTGACAAGGTAATGGTATATTATTAGCTTGCCAAGTGCTTCAGCAGACAGAGATTGGGACTCCAGACCCATTCACCACCTTTCCACAGAAATCCTGGTGAATATTAATATCTAAACTGAACCACCAGGGTCCAGTGATCACATATTGTTTTGCACAGAATACCAGATCTACAGGAACTAGGCATAGGGATGCCTGTAATTCATTGACTGTCTTGCTTGTTCTCACAGAATGTGTTAGCTTGCTCCTGATTTATTTCCTACACCCATTAAAATTTTAACATTATATTTGTTCCATTTTTTTTCATTTATTGGTTTTAAATTAAGTTTCATTTATTTTTAATGATATCCATGTTTTTTACATTTTTTATTAATAATTTTTATTTTGAGCCAAGTGGATTGCAAATCTTTCACAGTAGTATTTTAGGTACATAGTGACATTGAATCAGAAGCATTCCCGAAACCAATGTTGTCCTCCCTCCACCCTTGTTTCCAGTATGTATCCCTTAGCGCCCCTCCTTTGCCCCCGGGCTACTAGTGTAAGTGGTCCCTGCTGTATCTAGCTCTGTCTATTTTTTTTTGTTTGTTTGTTTTTGGGTCACACCCAGCAGCGCTCAGGGGTTACTCCTGGCTCCATGCTCAGAAATTGGTCCTGGCAGGCACGGGGGACCACGCCTTACCTCCATGCTATCTCCCGGGCCCCAGATCTGTCTATTTTTATATTAAATGTTTTAGGTTATTCACTTTAAACTCTTTCCTGAATAAAGTATATTAACAGGCAAATAAACAAACCTATTCACGAGATAGACTTTATTTTCACACAATGGTAAGAATTTTGGGATAGTATAGAAATAAAGCTTAATTTTAATAGTAGTGGACTTTCTTGAATTCTGTGATTCATAATCGGGGATGATGATTCACTTGGGGGATGGGTGACTATATGTTTCATTCATATGCTGGAGCTGGCTTGTTGCAGTTCAAAAGTTTGTTAAAATCTAAGTAATCTTGAAAGTTATTTGATGCTATTTTGGTATCATAAAAATGGCTGCGTTGGGAGTATTTATGCAATAGGAGGTTAAAAGTTACAAATGCAAGCATCTTTTTTTTTAATCAGAATAGTTTTACCAGTATGCTTCTGGGAGTTGTCCTCCTTCCTTTTCTTAAAATTTGGACTTAAAGTACTAATATTGTCTTTTGAGAATTAAATTATAGATTAACATATATGATGAATAAAAATAGAGAGTGGAAAATGCCAGCCAATGAGGACATAAGTAAAGATAACAGCAGGTAGTTATGGTGACCTACTTAGCCAGCTCATATACAGATATGCTGTCATAATGTTTTTCTGTCAAATTAAAATCAATTTAAGCACCCATTAATGAAGTTAGCTGCATAGTATCTTGAATGAGGGAAGTGTGTCAAATAATCTTCTATTTCTGAGTTTTTTGAGGCACTGAAGTTTACTCAGTTCAAAAAATACTTTTCTGTTCCCAGGTGCATCATGGAAGAGAGATGTGAAGATATAATTCGTCTTACAAAAGTCCCAGTTAAGTGGGTGCCATGTATGATGCTATTAGAAAGATGGTACCAGGTGGTTTATGTGACTGCTATTACTTCAAAGTGTGTATGTGTATGTACACATGTGTGGGCATGTGTTGTCTTTGCATTGTTGCACTATATTCTGTTCACTAAATCAGAGCTTTCTTATTCCATAAGATTTCAGGTTGTAATCAAGAGTGACAGGAGAGAAGGGGAGATGTTTCCTCAGTATTCAGTTTGAGAAAGGATGTTTCATACCATGTGCATCTTGACTTTATGAAAGTATGACTACATAGAAAACATGTATGGAATGTTACCTCCAGAATTCCTTTTTCCAACAGCAGGATTGAAAAGTCCAGTTCTAAGACTCCTTCACCTAAAACTATGTTAATTTCTATTGAACAAGAATAGGTTCTATTATATTATTGAACATTAATAGGCCTTGACAGATTGAGAGCAATAATAGTAAGATCCCTGGAGTTGGGATGGTCAACAAGAGCAGTAGAAACAAAGGAGTTCCTGTTAATTCCATGAGTGAACACACTCCGAGAAGTGGTGGTGGCCACTTCTAAGTGTTTCCCTGGGAGTGACACTTGGACTTGGATATTTAGTGAATGGTTTTCTCTATTTTGTTGATAAAAATTCCCCAATGGGTAACCATGCTCACAAATAGTCCCCTTGTTCAAGCCAGCTCCAAAGACTCACTCTTTACTCAAACGAGATATAAATTGAGTCAAAAAAGATCATGGGTACACTGGCTTAAACAGCAGAAACTTAGTCATCTCAGGAGAAGAGGGTGGGCCAAGTCCCCGTCCTGCCGAAGCCACACTTGCTGCCTCCATTACCGACAATCACAGTTTTCCCTATGGCCTGCCTCATCTGTGACCCTCTATGATACCTTTTGAACACAAATCTGATCAAACTTTAGGTTTGGTTCTGGAACTGATTTCACCAGGATTTTTTGGAGCTAGTTTGGGCATCTTTCCCCATATCTTCCTTCTTCCAGAATCCCTGGCAACTGAGCACATACCCCTTAAATTTTTATCAGAAATATTGCTGTGAATCTCTGGATGATTTCATTTATTTAATGCTATCATCCCTATAGCATTAAATAATCTTGTTACCTGACCAACTTAGCAGAATGGTCAGGTAACAAGAGTTTACTAAATCTTTTGCCATTGTATTAATGACTTCATTGAAGATACAATAATTTTCACAAATGTGCTTGTTATTTTTCTTTCTTTGTAAACTTTCTTTTCTTTTTCTTTTTTCAATAACTTTGCTTTCACTTATCTGAAAACAAATGTATTATGATCAACTCTATCAATAATGGTGATGAATTTTCTTTAAATAAATTTAAAAAAATGTAAAAGAAAGTTCCCCAATAAATTATTGTTAGCAGATAGTCAATCTATTTTTAAAGTGGTAGTGGAACATGAGGGCTTTCAGAGCCTGACACTGTTCAGAAGGAGGATAAATAGAGAATGAGATCACTTTTATGTGGCAGTTAGAATAACTGCATAAAGAATGCAATGGTTTAAATTGGAGTTGTCTTGAACACCACCTTTGTCCCAAGAGTATAGCAAGGAGAATGAAAGAAACTGAGTGAAAGAGGAGAAACAGAATTATGAAAGGATGGGAGCCAGCGGCTAAGTGGTCTCATGTGCATTGGTGTTGTTAAAAAAAATGCAGATCTAAGTATCCAAGCGAACGACAACAAAAATGGAATCAAAAGACCTAAACTTTAACAGTATAAACTTAAAATGGGTCTGTTATACTGGCATACAAGAGACCAGGGGGTTTGGTATGGGATATACTTGGGGAACATTGATGGAGGGAGGTGGACACTGGTGATAGAATTAGCCCTGATTCATTGTATGTCTGAATTCCAACTATGAAGGACTTTGTAAATCACAATGGCTACAATAAATTAAAATTAAAATAAATAAATAAATGCAGATGTGCCCGAGATTCTAGTTTTTTCCAAGTGGCACTAGAGCTGTACAGAGTTGTTCAACAGGAAGAAACATCCTGACTCTTGCAAACAAGATTTTTAGGATCTATATGAAATTCCATTTCTTTTGAAAATCATTCATAAACATTGTTTCTTTCTTGAAATTCTTGGTATATTTAAAACATTGCATCTATTTTTTTGAGTTTCGATTACTCAAGGGCTCAGAAAGAGTGAATTATGGATCAATTTGACGATAGAGCAGAGGTTCCCAAAGCTTATTTACCCTATCAATTCCTGCACCCACTCTTTTCCAGGAACAAAAAGCACTCAGGAACCTCCTGGACTAAAGATATTTTTTAGTGTTTCTTTAAGGAAGCAAACAGAAAGCTTGAAAGTTCTTTCATGGATACTTCTAATACTTCTTTGTGGTTCTAGGGCTCCTAGATGGTATCACCCACTTTGGCTAGAAGTACTTCAGAGAGTCTATGGAGTCTGGGGCAGCCTCAGTGAGTCTCTTTTGAGCTCATTAAATCTTTCCAATGAGAAATAGACCTGCTAGGGACAAGAAAGAAATTGTGTTAAGCAATAGTATATCAACCTAAAGGAATGGTGACCTCAGCAGAAGAAAAGAGCTAGAATGAGACAGATATATTACATATGTGTCTTTTGTCCATAGATTGAGTCTGACAAATGATGCAGAGTGTTCTTAGACTTTAGGAGCAGGAATTACCAGATGGGAGTCACAAAAAGAGCATCACTAGTACAGGATTCTTTCCTTTTGTGGGCATGGAGAAGTGAGGGGAGAAATAGACTTGTTTACCACTCCCCCTCCATAATCTTTCCTTGAATAGCAAATGCTTCCACTTATCAAGTGCAGCTCAAAGCTGTCTGACCTGGGGAAATGAAGATTCAGGCTCAAACCCAACCACAGCCTAGTCACAGGAGGCAAAAGAGGTGAAGGTTAAGGGCCAATTCTGTCCCACTCTCAATAGAGATTGTGCTGCATTCTGTATCTATATGATGCAAAAAGCCCTGAGTTCTTCTTAGTGTTATGATTCTCTCTTGGTATTAAGAGAACACCAGAGAAGTCAAAGAGGCCTGAATAGAAAGAAACCAAGGACTACAGAACAGAATAGGTCTTTCTTAATTATTAGATTAGCTATTGGAGAGATTTTGCATTTGAAACATTTGTCTCTTTTAAGAGTAACTGTAGAGAGCTTAGATTTATATTACCCCTTATTCTTTTTCCTGGCCTAGAATCTTTAATGTGCTATTCCTCTGTAGTATTATTGCACTTTTCAACTGCTAATGGAATTCTTACTTTTAGTTTTTTTTTCAGAACAATAGTAAAAGCATTTTCTTTCATTTTAACAACTCTTAAATGGTAAAGGACCTAGTTAGCATTTATTGCATACATTTTCTATTACTAACAGTAATATTGTAGACACTAATATCCCCAATTTACAGAAGGTATCAGAACCTCAGAAAAGTAAAATTATTAGTTCAAAGTCATATAATCAGTATTGAACATTTGTAGATTTATACCATCATAATCTACAAACAGAATTTAATTCATTTTTTCATTCCTTTAATCTTCCCTTTCTTTTCTGCTTCTTTGTTTTTCTTTCCTTTTTTCCTCTCTCCATTTCACTCTCTCCTCTCTTCTTTCCTTATTTCCTTCCTCCATATTTCCATCCCTTCTTTCCATCTTTCTCCCTCCCTCTTTCTAATTCTGAATTAGATCACAAAACTTTAAGTGATGGAAAAACCCATGAGAAAGAACAAAAGTATAAAACACAAGTTTATACTTAATGGCTATAAGACTGAAGATATTGCTTAGTGTTTCTTTAGTCAGACATATGTCTCTAGTAGGAATTAAAACCATTGACTTCACAGGGTTTCTGTGATGGTTAAAAAAATTTTATATATTAGTACACACATATATAATATTCATCAAGTGTTTAACTTAAGATATTATTTAAAAATAAAAAATAATAATACTATCAGGAAGCCATACAGAAGGTTTTCTGAAGAGTTTCCATCTTTACATTCCTGCATTATCTACAAGGAAATGTTGCCTTATTTTAATAGGACTCCAAATCAGACCTGCCAGTTGGGTTTCATTATGGTGGCATCATTTTCATAGTGAAATTATCCACTGATGGTACCAGTACACTTCAGATGCCCATTGATGGATCAAAGGAAATACCTAAGAACAACATATTTGTGATTTAAAAGTGACATTATGCATGTATAAAAACAATAGCCAGACAAGACATATAACTTATCCAAGTAAACAGAGAAGACCAGTAATAAAACAGATACTTCCCTGGTCCCTAGATCCTGCATCATACTGCATATTAGTCAGAGCATTATAAACCATCCTTTTAATTGTTGTTATTGTCACTGATCTATATGTGGAAAAAATAAAAACTAAGCTAATTTATCAATATATTAGCAGTTGATAATAATAACTCTTTACTTTAAAATCTTAGCCATCATAAAATCATGGAATTTTACTTTAACTGGTCTGCACCAGATGTGCTCAGTCTTCAGCAGCCTTATTCATTATCATGATGGAAACTGGATGTGGGGATGTAGTTAGGAGAAGATAGCTATCATTCCTTGGTGCTTTTTTAAAGTCTTGTCTCATTTATACTGACTGAAGCTGAGGCCAGAAATGGAAAAAATATTGAGCCCCTCACTTGAAAAAGTGAGGAACTGTCAGACATAGTGCCTGGAAACAGAACACATTTGAACAAAAGTGATTTTATGAAGGCTTTTGACGAATTGTAGCAACTTAGAGCTTTCCTTAACAGGGAAAAGTATTGCTTAGGGGCTGGATACGCAATGACTTGTGGGCAATCACTCTCTCCTGATCTTTTACACCTTTGGGGAAATATCTTTTCACTATGAAACACATTCTGTCTGCTAGCATTACTTGCTTAAATTCTGAAGAAGGTAGGATATATGAATATTCTGGCCAAAAGTGAGAAACCTAGCTGATTGACAAGAAGATATATCAGCTCCTGAGAAACAGGGGTAAAGAGCTGAATTATATTTTCCTCTTTTGAGAATAATTTAGCATACCTTCTTTGTTGAATCTGCAATTGCTTTAAACTCCTTTGGCACATGATTTTTACTTGCAAAGATGCAAGTTAATAATTATTTATGATAGAGTCTCATAAAGGCACTAGTTGGACTTTTGGACAGGACTTTTCTTAAATATGATGACTGGTTAGAGTACTAAAGAATGAGTATGAATTGGTTGTTAGAGCAAAAATATAGGTAAATTGTACTTCATGTAGAAAGAAATATCACTTCTTTATCCTCGCCCATATTTCTAAAAAGCAAATTGTTAGGTAATTCTAAGGAATTAATGGTGGATGAGATTTAAGACCTGTGCAAAGGAATTGGTGGAATATAAAAAAATGGTTAAAAATTAAAACAACTATATCTTGTTGCAAATAAAACCTTAGGAGAGGAGAGTTTTTTCATAGGTGACTTTCTTATTAAAGATATATTTGAAAGAGTAAAGTCAGGCCACTAGGTTTGGCCTAATTATTGGTGCCTTATGATGTAGTTGCCAACCAACATCATGTTGCCATAGTTTCAGCCAAATCAACAATCAGGGATTGTGTCCAATTTGGGTGTGGTAGACAGATAACCTGGGCTGATTACAAATGCAGTGATTCAAGTAGAGACCTAAGAGTAGGAACTCAAGTATCTGTCCTCAGGCCAAAGACCTTTGCTTGGGTTCAGTGATTGTAAGTGTGATTGATTTAGTCATTACATATATAATACATTATATATAATATACATTATATATATTGGTTTGGGGGCAACACCTGGTGACACTCAGGGGCTACTCCTGGCTATGCACTCAGAAATTGCTCCTGGCTTGGGGACCATATGGGATGCCAGAATTTGAACTACCATCTATCCTGGATCAGTTGAGAACAAGGCAAATGTCCTATTGCTGTGCTATCACTCTGGACCCTAGTCATTATATTTTTAAGTAATTTAGGAAGAACTCATTACTCAAGGTATTTTAATTTAATAGTAGAGCCCTTGCCTTGGATGTGTGAGGCCTTGGGTTTGATTTCTGACTACAAAAAATATAACCCAACATATCTTTGACATTTATGAAGATAAATGTTCATTTGATCATTGGAGATACAAGTTTAAAAAACACCAGCAATGGTATCATAATATCAACTATTTATATAATGATTCTTTTATGCCAAGAACTGTTCTAAGATTTTTTTTGTGTGTGTTTTTTTGGAGGGGGTGGGGCACACCCAGTGGTGTGCCAGTGATGCTAGTGGCATTACTCCTGGTTCTGTGCTCAGAAGTCACTCTGGGCAGGCTTGGGGACCATATGGGATCCAAGAATCGAAACCCTGGTCCCTCCTGGGTTGGCCATGTGCAAGGCAAATGCCTACTGCTATGCTATCTCTCCAGCCCCATGTTCTAAGATTTTTATATATAGTTCTTCACATATCTTTGTAGTAACTCTTTGTCTGTAAACAAAACGTTTTTTTTTTTATTGAACCGCCAGGAATTACAAAGTTACAAAGATATTTATGATTCAGTTTTAGGAATACATTTTTCCAACATTAATATCTTCATGAGTGTTCATTACCAGTGAACCAATCACCAGTGTCCCTAGTTTCCTCCACTCTTTAGCCTGCTTCTGTGGCAGGTACTTTTCCCTTCCATCACTATACTTGTGTTCCTTTCCCTAATTTATCCTCACTCTTCCCCCCACACATTTCTTTGCTTCTCATTTCTGTTGCCATTAGGCATTTGATATTCATTCTCCCACAATATTTCTTTGTGATTGATCATTCTGGGTCTGTTCCTCTCCTTCTGACTGATTTCAGCTGATTTCATTCAACATGATTCAACTCACCAGATTGAGGTATGATTTACAATACTGTTAATGATGGGTCCATGCATACATTGTTCCAACACCACACATGCCACCAGAGTACACTCTTCCCTTTACCAAGGTTCCAAAGATCCTCTCATTCAATTCCTCTCCCATTCTGCTGCTTCTTGCCATTTGGTACCCCATCACTATGTATCTCTTTAAATCCTACACTTGAAAGACATCTTTCTTGTATCTATTGTTTTCCTTTTGACTCACTTCACTCAGCATGACACCCTTTGGTTCCATTCATGTGGTGGCAAATTGCATGATTCTGTATTTTCTTATGGCTACATAATGTTCCATATTATGTCTATCATAACATCTTGATCCATGTATCTGTAGTTTGGTTATTCCCATATTTCTCTCTTGTACTATGTATGGCAAGGAATAATTGTGTGTATATCCTTCTGAGTTAATGTTTTTACATTTGAAGGGTAGATACCAAGAAATGATATCACTGAAGAATGGAAAGTCTGTTCTTTTATTGAGAAATCTTCATATTGCTTTTAAAAAAGAGGTTGGGCCAGGCAACAGGAATCCCCTCTTTCTATATCCCAACCAACATTCATATTTTCAGACTGATGTATATCATTTTCATTATTATGACATGCTCTCTCTTTGTTTTGATTTTCATGTAGCTATCCTTTTTCTTCCTTTAGCAGGAATGAGTCTTAATTCTTGTATTTCCCCCACTGTTTTTATATGTTCTTGGCTGTCTGTGTAAGATTTCTTATCTAGGGTTATATATTTATTTATTTATTTATTTAATACCTTTATTTGAGTATCATGATTACAAACATGTTTGAAGTTGGGTTTCAGTTATTAAAAAGAGCACTCCCTTTCACCAGTGCAGCCTTCCTACCACCAATAGAAGTGGGAGATGGTGGGCATTTAGCTATTTTAAGTGATAACTTTTTCATATGTTCTGTGAAAAATGTTTTAATATTTTATCCATTTTAAAGTATGTTAACATTTTCTTAATTCAGAAACATTATTTATCCTAGATAAAGATGTTTAAAAGCTAGATACATTATACATTTAATTATAGTTTATATGTTATTCAGGTACTTCCTTAAGACTTCTAAAAAATTTTAGCAATTACTCTGATGTTCTTTTTTTTCAAAAAAAATAATTTTTATTGTTGGGGCTGGAGAGATAGCACAGCGGTGTTTGCCTTGCAAGCAGCTAACTAAGCAGGAACTAAGGTGATTGGTTCAAATCCTGGCATCCCATATAGTCCCTCGTGCCCACCAGGAGCTATTTCTGAGCAGATATCCAGGAGTAACCCCTGAGCACAGCCGGGTGTGACCCAAAAACCAAAAAAACATTTTTATTGTAACCAAAGTGAATTATAAATCTTTCTCGGTAATATTTAAGGTACATAGTGACAATGAATCAGGGTCATTCCCACCACCATGTTGTCTACCCTCCACCCCTGTTCCGAGAATGCATCCCATGTCTCCCTCATTTTCCCCTGGACTCCTAGTGTAACTGCTCCCCCCTGTGTATAGCTTGTTATAGATTGAGTATGATTCTGTTGTCGTTGACTTTGCGTTTGATGTTTGAGGCTGATCATTTTTTTACTTACACTCAATGTTCATACAACTATTTGGTCCTAGTACCCTCCATTTTTCCCCCTCAAGTACGTTCTTTAAGAAATATTTACTTATGTTAAGTCCCTTAAATTATCCAAAGTTTAACAATTACTCTCATGTTATTTTGTTAAGGCCTATGCTACTTTCAAGTTAATTTTTGAGTATGGTATGAAGTATTGAAGTTAGTTTTTTATATGTCTATTGCTTATCTGGTATCACTGGCTAAAAAGAATTTACCAAATTATATTGACAGCTTTGTTCAAACTAACTGATTATTAAAATTTGGGTCTAGTTGCAATGTTTGGATTGGGCAGGATTCATAAATTCACTCTTTATTTGAAAGCAATGTAAACAAAATTGTAAAATCATGGGCACACAGCCATTAGGTAGAAAACTGGCAATCTTGAGAGAAGAGGACAGGCCCTCACTCTGCCAAAGCCATGCCCGCTGCATCCATCACCAACCATAATCACTGCTTGTCTATGACCCTGCCTCATCACTCTTCTATGATTCTCCTTGAGGACACCAATATGACCAAGCATCAGGTATGCCAGCTGGGGGGCTAATAAATCACTAGGGCTTTTTTTGGAGAAAGTGTGGGCACCCTCCTCCCAAATCCTTCTTCTGCCAGGCCTGACAGCTGAGAACATGCTCACCAAAATTTGCAATATTAGTAACAATGCTTTGAATTCCTAGTCAACTTCATTTGTTTGATGCTGTCATTGCTATAATAACACAACAATTTAACAGAATGCACAACTAGTAACTTACTTTCTTCCTTTTTATTTAAAAATTTTTTCTTAAAATTCTTTTTTTTGGGGGGGGGACACATCCGGTGATGCTCAGGGGTTACTCCTGGCTATGCACTCAGAAATTGCTCCTGG
This sequence comes from Crocidura indochinensis, assembly GCA_004027635.1. Taxonomy (NCBI): domain Eukaryota; kingdom Metazoa; phylum Chordata; class Mammalia; order Eulipotyphla; family Soricidae; genus Crocidura; species Crocidura indochinensis. The sequence goes on from PVKC010013216.1 coordinate 22,901, forward strand.
CTTAGGCTCTGGAAACAACCAAGATGCCCTTCAACAGACGAATGGCTAAAGAAACTGTGGTACATATACACAATGGAATATTATGCAGCCGTCAGGAGAGATGAAGTCATGAAGTTTTCCTATACGTGGATGTACGTGGAATCTAGCATGCTGAGTGAAATAAGTCAGAGGGAGAGAGAGAGACGCAGAATAGTCTCACTCA